>JADHKI010000018.1:209324-343141 GCA_019925645.1 Graphilbum cf. rectangulosporium
GTGCTCCTTCCCGTCTCCCGCGGCAGTCGCGCCTGCGTCTTTACATTCTCTTCCGTGTGTGATCTGGCCACTCTTTGTGCTCCTTCCCGTTTCCACGGCAGTCGCGCCTGCGTCTTTACATTCTCTTCCGTGTGCGATCTGGCCACTCTTTGTGCTCCTTCCCGTCTCCCGCGGCAGTCGCGCCTGCGTCTTTACATTCTCTTCCGTGTGTGATCTGGCCACTCTTTGTGCTCCTTCCCGTTTCCACGGCAGTCGCGCCTGCATCTTCACGTTGTCTTCCGTGTGCGATCTGGCCACTCTTTTGTGCTCCTGTTCCCTCTTCTCACCACATGCCGACAAGTGTTGTGCTCCTGTTCCCTCCACACACCGACACATGTGCGAAACGGCCTACTACGTCCACGCCGGCTGCCGATGCCGGTGGATGGCCGTCACGCAGCCGTGCGCGCCCGGCTACGGCTTCTCCGTCTGCCCCTACCTGCTCGACGGCCGCGTGAAGCCGCCGCCGCCGGCCTACCGCGTGCGGGCGCCGTCCGGCCGGGCCGGCTACGCGTGCGACTGCGACGGCGTGCCGGTGCTGCTGGCATCGACGCCGTGTCCGCGCCACGAACTGCACAACAGCTACGACCGCAACCAGATCCGGCTCATCGCCCGGGCGCGGAACGGCCTCCGGTGGGGGAGCGGGCCGGGCCCGGAAGATGCGGGGGTCGAGTGCTCCTGTTGTGTGATGTAGGAAAGGACAGTGTGATGTCGGACAAGGTGAGATTGTCAGCCGGCGTACTGACGGTCGACGGCATGCTGAAGCCCGCAGCGGCGGCGGCGGCTGCACGGGGTTTTGGCATCTTCTGAGAGCATCACGGGAGGCCGCCATTTAGGACGAAAAAAAAAAAAAAAAAAAATCGACCTCTGAGCCAAGGGCGGCCACTTTTTTTCGCTTTTGCGGCCTTTTATGTGCTGACTTTTCTAGCAACTGCACATTACACGCCCAATGCTGCCGACTCCAGACACTTCCCATGTGCCGTACAGCCGCGTCTACGAGCCGGCCGAGGACTCGTTCCTGCTGATCGACACGCTGGCCTCGGACTCGGAGACGGCCTTTTTGCAGCAGCGCTTTGGCGCCGCAGCACAGCAGCCGCAGCAGCAGCCGCAGCAGCCGCCGCCGCCGCCGCCGCTCGTGGTGGAGATCGGCTCGGGCTCGGGCGTGGTTCTTGCTTTTGTGGTGGCACAGGCGGCCCACCTGTTTGGCGGCGGCGGCGGCGGCGGCGTGTTGGCACTGGCCGTCGACGCCAACGCCTTTGCCTGCCGGGCGACCAGCGAGACGGTGCGGCGGGCGAGTGCCGGTGCCGGTGCCGGTGCTGGTGCTGGTGCCTACCTCGGAGCGGCACGCGCGGACCTGGCCTCGGCGCTGCGGCCGGGCCAGGCCGACGTGCTGCTGTTCAACCCGCCCTACGTGCCGACGCCGGACGCGCCGCCGGGCCTGCCGGAGCTGCCAGAGCTGCCGGACCGGCCTGGGGGTGCAAGCGACGCCGACGCCCTCTTTGCGCGCGACTCCCGCCTGCTCGAGCTGGCCTACGCCGGCGGCCGCGACGGCATGGAGACGACGGACCGGCTGCTGGCGGCGTTGCCCGGGCTGCTGGCGCCGCGCGGCTGTGCGTACATTTTGCTGTGCGCGCAGAACCGGCCCGAGGCCGTCAAGGAGCGCGTGCGGCAGTGGCCAGCAGGCGAGGCCGGCGGCGGCGGCGGCAGGCCGTGGCACGCCGAGACCGTCGGCTCGAGCGGCCGCCAGGCCGGCTGGGAAAAGCTGCAGATTGTGCGGATATGGCGGGAGTAAAAGTGCGCGGATGCAGTGTATTGTGCGGATATGGCGGGAGTAAAAGTGCACGGATGCAGTGTTAAAGGTACGAGATAATCGAGAAATGTACGCAACCTCTTTTTGTGCCCGCCATCCTCTGCTACCTGAAACGCCAAAGTCACGATAGATGAAACAAATCCTACGGACTGTAGAAGTCCACGGTGCACAGCCTTGTCGGCTTCGCCGTCTGCTAGAGCAAAGCTCGACGCTGCGCCTGGTGACGTTTTTCGAGATCCCGGAGCTCCGTGCCGTGCTCCGTGCCGTGCTCCGACCACCCTCTAGCCTCGCCCACGGCCGCCGCCACGGTCGCCGCGCCCCCGCCCGCCGCGGAAGCCGCCGCTGCCACGGCCGCCGCGTCCGCGTCCTCGGGGGCCGCCGCGGGCGGCGCGGTCGCTCTCCTTGCGGGCCTTGTTCTTGGGCTTGGGCGCGTCGTCGACGAGCAGCGTGTCGAGCGGCAGGCTGTCGGGCAGGATAAAGTAGCGGATGGTGCTGCCGCGGATGTTCATCGTGTCGAGCGGAATGGGGTCCTGGCCCTTGGGCGTCATCTTGACGTTGCGCAGCGCCGTGTTCATCTGCGGCGAGACCGACGCAATCGTGCCGTGCACAATCGTGCCTGGCGTCTGTCAGCACGGCCGCCAGCCAAGAAAGG
Organism: Graphilbum cf. rectangulosporium; assembly: GCA_019925645.1. NCBI lineage: Eukaryota > Fungi > Ascomycota > Sordariomycetes > Ophiostomatales > Ophiostomataceae > Graphilbum > Graphilbum cf. rectangulosporium. Next base: position 211,823 of record JADHKI010000018.1, read on the forward strand.
GGGGGGGGAGTGCACGCACCATTCTTGAGCTCAATCGTCACCGTCTCATTCGCGCACTTCATCAAGAATCTGGTCGTCAGTCTCGCTCTCTCTCTCTCTCTCTCTCTTTCTCTTTCCCTCTTTCCCTCTCTTTCCCTCTCTTTCCCTCTTTCCCTCTCTTTCCCTCTCTTTCCCTCTTTCCCTCTCTTTCCCTCTCTTTCCCTCACACACACACATACCGTACAAGCTTCATGGTGGCGATGAGGACAGCCAACAGTACAAGGCGGCTGGCGGGCGAGATGAGCGGGTGGAAGCTTGTTATGCTCTCCTGTAGATGCACTAAATTTCTAATTTGTTTTGCGGTCAAGCTGTGCCGGGCACGTGACCGTGTCACGGCCTGCGCGAGCTACCCCGCAAAGGGCGATATGCGCGGAAAAGCTGCCCCTAGCAAGGACGGGAAAATGCATTGGTCAAGGGTATAGTCTATGAAACGCAGGTGTGCGATGCCGAGGCCAGCATTTATATACATAGGGACGAGGACGAGCAGGCCTCTGTAGAGGCACGACGGGGGGCGCCCTCACTTGTCCTTTTCGTTCTCGTACTCGGACACCTTTTCCCACTCGTCTTCGGTGCTGACGCCCGACCGGCTGCCCGAGAGCGGCTGCCGGCGGGACGCGGCCGCGGCCGACGGCGACGGCAACGCGCCGGCCGTCGGTTCGGCGCCGGCCTCCCGGGCGGCGTTTGTGCCGGCCGCCCGGCGCTTCAGGGTCTTGCGTGCCGGGCCCTTGCCGGCGATGGCCGCGTCCACCTCGGTCTCGCTGTCGGTCGACGCCGCCGCCGTTGCTGTCGTCTCTGTCGTTGCTGTCGTCGCTGTCGTCGTCGCTGTCGTCGTTGCTGTCGTTTTCGCCGTTGCTGTCGTTTTCGCCGTTGCTGTCGTTTTCGCCGTTGCTGTCGTCGTCACCGCCGTTGTCTTTGCCGCCGCCGCCGCCGCCGCCTGCTCCTCGCGCAGCTGCGCTGCCTTGAGCTCGCGCGCAAACCAGTTGATGGCCCACCACAGGCTGCCGCTCAGAAAGGAGAGCACGACAAAGTGGACCGAGTAGGTGGCCACGAGCAGCAGCAGCAGCACCAGCTGCAGCGCCGCAAAGGTGGCGTTGGTCGCAAGCAGCAGCGAGCTGTTGGTGCCGGGCGTGAAGACCGAGTCCCAGATCTCCTCGAAAAACTTGGACATGGCGTCGGTAGTCGGGACGGCTGTCGCAGTGGCAAGATGCAGTTGTGCAGCGTATCCTTTTTCAGAGCACAGCAGCGTATCCTTTTCGGAGCACAGCAGCGTATCCTTTTTCAGCGCACAGATAAAGATCAGATGGGGTAAGACGATGCGAGAAAAAAGACGAGGGGTCGATCGGGGCCCCAATATTCAGAGCTGTATCTTATTGGCGGGCCGCACCCTGTTGCTGCAGCCTGCATCCAGAGTTTGGTTCAGGACACGGTGGACAAGCCCTGCTGCAAACTGGCTACTTGGCAGGAGCCGACGCGGTGGTCTTGTTGTCTACGCTGCTGGAACGGAGGCCTAGCGCGCCGTTGTCCTCGCTTTATGGGTCGTATCAACTGAACACAACATCGTCTCAGGCGGGTTGTGGCCTGAATACCCAGGCCAATACCTGGCCACCAGTTCGCCGCCCGGCTGCGGATCGCCCTGCCTGCCGCCTCCTGCCCCACAGGCCCGTCAACTGCAACGTTTACGGCAACTGCAGCCTTTGTGGACCTGCTCCGTATGCGGTTTCCTCTTTGCCTTTTTTTCTTTCCTTCCTAAACGGACTCCTCCAAATAATCCTCATCCGTCTGCTTTTTCCCTCTCTAGTATCGCCAACCTCGCCTGTCTCGCCGCCGCGCTGTCTTTTCTTCTCTGTCTCGTCTGCCAGCTTGCCCGCGCCTGCTGGGCTACTGCAGCCAGAGCCACCATGGCTGGTGCTGTCGCTGCTCCTCCTGATCCGCCGCCCGCTGCCGAGGAGGGCCTGCCGGCCGGCCCGGCCCCGGCCTCGATTCCGGGACCGCCCACGCCGTCGACAGCTTCTGGCGCCGCCCCCTCTTCGCCGGGCTTTCCTGCCGGCCCCGCCGCCGCTGCAGCCTCGCCGGCCGAAGATCTCATCGTCTCGGCCGCGGGCTCCGGCTCCGGCTCCGGCTCCGGCTCCGGCGACAACAACGCCGCTTCTGCCGCCGCCGCTGCCGCCGCCGCCACAACCGCCACGGCCTCGCCCACAATGACGCCTGCGCTGCCCCCGCCGCCGCCAGCGTCCGCTGCCGTCTCACCGCCTTTGCCGGCCGCCTCCTCTCTTCTGCCGACGACCCCGGCCGCCGCCGCCGCCGCCGCCGCCGCCTCTCTTCTGCCGACCCCCCCGCCCCGGAGGCCCGGCAGCTCGGCCGCCGAGCCGAGGGCGCCGGCCGCCGCCAGCAGCAGCAAGGCCAGGCAGCCGCTCACCCTGCTCGAGCTCCCAATCGACGTGCTGCGCCTGATTGTGAACGAAGTAAGGACTTTTGTTTTGTTCTGGCTTTTGATTCTGGCTTCTTCTGCTTTCTCTGACCTGGCTTCTGCTACTATCCTCGGACGCTGACGGGCCCAGATCCATCACACCAACGACCTCACCTCGCTCGCCCTCACAAACTCGACCTTTTACAGCCTCACCATCCCCCACATCTACTCCCGCTTCGACATTGTCTGGCCCGATCCGAGCACGCCCCCCAGCGAAGGCAACAGCGTCGACGCCCTCACCTACGGCCTCTCGACCCTCTGCCTGGGCAGCGCCTTTGCCCGCACCATGCACCGGCTGCAGTACGAGCTGCGCTGCGGGCTGGACACGCCCGCGGCGCGCCACCTGGCCCAGTCGCGCTTCAGCGCCGTCGACTACGCAAAGTACATTCGCAAGTTCTCGCTCGGCAACGGGCCGCCCAGCTGGGTCGCCGAGTACATGATCCAGAAGGAGTGCGGCAAGATGCTGGGCACCCTCGTGGCCCTGTGCGTGGCCAAAATGGTCAACCTGGAAAACTTTATCTGGGACATGCCCACCGGCGTCGTCTCCGACGTCTTCATGGCCCTGGCCGCCCTGCCCGACCACAGCCCCCACCGCGACGGCTGCAAGCTCGACCGCCTGTGGATCCGCTGGCACGACAGCAGCTCCTCTGGTCTGGTCGCGGCGGCCGCCGCCGCCGAGGCCGTCCCACCACTGCCGCAGCCGCAGCCGCCGCCGCCGCCGCCGCCGGGCAGCAACATGTTCTTCACTCCCGCCACCAGCCACAGCCTCCTCACCCCCTCGTCCGGCGGCAGCAGCAACATCATCCACGGCCTGCCCGCCCGACGAACCACCATCCCCTACGCCTCGAGCCGCGTCGAGTTTCCCACCTTTAGCGTCGTGCCGCCCGTCCGCAGCCTCGCCGTGCTCGACATTGACCAGCTCGCCTACCTCGACGAGATGGCCGTCCTGATCGAGCGCTCCAAGGACCGCCTGCGCGAGCTGCGCGTCAGCATGGCCGCCTCGGCCGCGCAGCAGGACTTTGTCCAGTGCTGGAGCGGCGACGGCTTCCACCAGGTCGACCGCCACGCCCGCTGGCCCGGCGAGAGCGAGGCCGGCAGCAAGAGGCTGGGCGGCGTCATTGGCATCCTGACCGGCCGCATCTGCGACATCCGCAAGCGGCCGCGCGAGGCCGCGCCGAACACGCTTGCCGCCCCGGGCGGCGGCAGCAGCAGCAGTCTGCCCCCTTCGACCAGCACGGCGGAGCCCTCCGAAAACAGCCCGCGGCGCCTCGACTTCAAGCTCAAGCTCACCACCCTCGAGCTGGAGCGCATCCCGCTGTCCACGCAGGCCTGCAGCAAGGCCATTGACTGGACCACCATTACCCACCTGACCCTGCTGAGCTGCCCGCTGCAGGAAAACCTCTGGGGCCTGCTGCGCACCCGCTTCCGGCCCGTCGCCGCCGACCAGGGCTTTGACGCGCCCTTTTCGCCCGCCCGCAAGCTCTCCGCCGCGCCGGCGTCGGCGTTGGCGTCGGCGTCGGCGTCGGCAGCAGCAGCAGCGGCAGCAGCAGCAGCAGCAGCAGCAGCAGCATCCGCGGCGGCGGCGTCGTCGTCTGTTTCAGCCTCGGCCTCGGCCTCGGCGCCGCTGCGGTATCCGCTCTCCATCAAGAAGATCCACACCGACTCTGTCACCACCACGCTGCTGTCCTTTATCAAGGACACTCTGGCCCCGAACTCGCTCGAGGTGCTCTTTCTGCAGGACCGCCGGCGCCCCAACCCCGCCGTCCCCATCACCATACGCCGCATCTTCAAGAGCGCCGTGCAGCCGCACCGCGCCAGCCTGCGCGAGCTGCTCATCGAGTGCAGCACCAAGGGCACCGCCGACGGCGGCGACGGCGGCTCGCGCGCGCGGCCGGCCTGGGTGCCCGGCACCGACCTGGTGACGTACATGACCAGCGGGCGCATGGCCAATCTGCGGGAGCTCTCTGTCTCGCTCTACTACAAGGATTGGGTAGGTTTTTGTCTTTTTTTTGTTTTGTTCTTCTCTCTTTTCTTCTTCTCCCTTTGTCCTTTTTTTTTCCTCCTCCTCTCTCTAACAACACAGCATCTGTTCTTGCAGAGACTCCCCAATCTCCCCATGCTGCGCTCTCTCCATGTCCCGCAGATCTTCAACTACTTGACCGCGCTGGTGCCGGACGACGTGGCGCTGAAAAACTCGGACATGGCCATGCAGATCGCCGACATTCTGTCCCTGCGCCCGCAGCTGCGGCTGTGCTTTGTCGGCATCGAAGACAAGTGCTACGAGATTGTCGAGTGCAACGGCTCCGACGCCGGCAGCCACGGCCACGGCCACGGCCACGGCCACGGGGCCGGCGGAGGCAGCGGCCTTGGCGGTCCGGGTCACGTGATCAACGGGACCGATTCGTCGGCCTCGGACGACGACGACGACGACGACGACGATGATGATGATGATGATGATGACGACGACGTTGCCGACGACGACGACGGAGAGGTCGACACGGACGACGACGACGACGACGAGGAAGACGAAGACGAGGACTCTGACGATGACGACGGCGTCGGCGGGGCCAACGGCATCGGCATGGGAGGCGGCGGCGGGGTCGGCGGCGTCGGCGTCGGCGTCGGTGGTGGCGTCGGCGGCGGTGGCGGGGTCGGCGGGGGCGGTATCGGTGGCATCGGCACTACTGCTGCGCAGGCTGACGGCGTCTTGGACTCGGACAGCATACACACAGACGACGACTCGTTTGTCGAGGCCGACGATGCGGCGAACCCGACGGTGCGGCTGCGGATACGGGAGATTTTCTTCTACGACGACAAGGTGGCCATTTTCAAGGCGCGGCACGGGCGGTTGTAGCCTTCGCGGAGGGGGAAGGGGAAAGGGGGGGAGTGTGATGGTCCCTCTACGTGTACGTTTGTAACTATATCCGGTAGGGGTAAGACTAGGGGTAAGACACGAGACATGCCAAATTTGCCGCCGAGGACAGTCTGACGCCACGGATGTGCGTTGGCCTGGACGGCCCTCCCAGGCAGCGAGGCTGTCCTCGCGACGGGGGTATCACAGTGGACGCGGTGGGATGCGGCCGGACGCGGGCAGCACCAGGAGGATGCGAGCCAAGCGAGCGCGGCGGCTGCGGCAGCATGCCGGTCAGCCCTATGCGGTCCGATCCGATGTGAGCCTGACGGAATTCAGAATCCAGAATCCAGACATTCAGAGTCAGAATCCAGACATTCAGAGTCCAGAAACCAGACACATTCAGATACATCCAAACACATTCAGATACATCCACATCCAGACACCCAGACACATCCAGACATCCAGACATCCAGACAAATCCTCAGTCAGCAGACCCATTGCTGCTACGCAAAGCAGTAGCACATGTGCCACGCAAGAGGCCGCACTGCTGTCCAACGCTCCCGCCCCGGCCCAGACCGCTGCTTCCTGGGCGTGTGACTGCCAGGTAAGAGGCCAAGTGCCGATCGCGACACCGAGACGCAAGGCACACTCGGCAAGTCTATTTGCGGCGGCGGCGGGCTTTTGGTTTTTTTAGTTTCGTTTTCTTGTTTTCTTTTTTTTTGTTTTATTTTATTTTGTCATCTTTTCATTTCTCGGTCTGTCTTTTTCTTTTTATTCTTTATCATTGCTTTCCAATGTCTCATTCTCTACCGCTCCCTTGCTTCTTGCTTTTTCTTCTTCTCGCCCCCAAGTGGGACGCCTGCAGGAAAAGCGCCGGCCAGCCTTCTCGCACTCGTGGTGCCGAAACGGTTTAGGCCCTCTAGGACCTTGTTCCAGCCGGCTGCGGAAACGGTTTAGCCCTCCAGGACCTGGCTCCAGCCGGCTGCCGAAACGGCTTAGGCCCTCCAGGACCTGGCTCCAGCCGGCTGCCCGGAAACAAGACTGCCGTGCTTTGCCGGCCTTGCTTAGTCCAGCGTCGGTCAGGCAAGGAGACATGGGGGGATGCTGTGTTTTTCTGACCTGCCCCTTTGGTAGCGGCAGGGGCTTGTCGTTGTTGATCGCCGTCTCGCGGGAACAGCGTATTCGTCTTGTCGGGCTCCGTAACCTGGAGAGTAAGACGGGTCTCGTAGAGGGCCTGTATGGAGTATGGAGTACGGAGTAGAGGGCCTCTATGGAGTGGCTTCTTGCGCGAGTGCTGAAACAAAGCTGGGGAGTGGGCCGCAAAGCGCCTTGCGATTACAGGGGGCACAGCGGTGTGGCGTGTACCTGCCAGAGCGCGGCCGGCAATACCCCGGGCTTCAGGGTGTGCTGCGCACTATCGCTAATTATAACTGTTCGAGGTTAGGCGTGCAAGTCCGTCTCTTGGTAGCGGTGTTCTGCCATCGGATGGCGGTAAATCGGCTGTAGACGCGCTCCTATAGCGCCTTGTACTTATGCCAACTACACCAACCCTCAGCGGTCAGCTCTACGACCGCGTAGCCGTCCCTCGTAGCCGTCCCTCGTAGCCCGTCCACTCATAGCGCACCATGCCGTCACTCGTAGCCCGTCCACTCAGAGCCCACCATGCCGTCACTCATAGCCCACCGTAGTAGCCCGTGCCCGTCCCACTGATAGCGTGGTGAGGCTGCAAAAACAGCGGACCCGCTGCGTCTGACAGTGCTCTGATCAAGCGTCCGTTACCCGGCCACGTTACGCTGCTCTGGAGTACTTTGTACTTGCGCGTCCTGCCTGCTTAGCGCCTTTTGGGGGGGGAGGCCCGGCCGGCGCAACTGACGTGCCGTTTTGGCTCTTGTGCCAACTCTTTGCTCCACGAGGACTCCGCCCGCGTGTGGTGCTAGCAGGGGGGGGTCCGTCGGCTATGGAGTGTGTAGTAGTCGCCGTCTCCGCTGTCGCCGGTGTCGTTGTCGCTGTCGTTGCCGTTTTCGCCGTTGCCATTTTCGCCGTTGCCGTTTTCGCCGTTACCGTTTTCGCCGTCGCTGCCGTTTTCGCCGTCGCCGTTTTCGCCGTTTTTGCTGTCGTCGTCAGCTTGTCCCCCCCCCCCTATCCCCCCTCACCAAAACCTTAATTAACCTTTCTCACCGTCAGCTGCGCCGCATAAGACGGGCCACGGCCGTGCTAGCGTACCTATACATAGCTCGGACCGTCTCCAGGCACGTCGATTCCGGTGCGAGTACGCACAAGTCACAGGAGTGGCACACCGCCCCACTCGCACCCGCTAAGCCGCGGTGGTTGTCGACGGACGGCGACGGAGACAGCCAATCAGTGGCAGCGGCGCCCCAGAGCGGGCAGCCCTAAGAGAGGGGGTGCGCTAGAGTGTAAATAGGTGTAATAACCGCGCTTTGGCGCGAGTGGCAGAGGAGGTGAGGTAGAGGTAGGGGTAGACGACAGAGGTAGAGGTGACTCAGAGGTAGAGGTAGACTCAGTAGCACAGTAGATTAGCAGAGACTGGCAGAGGTAGACTCGGTAGCTGACAGTAGATAGCAGAGACTGACAGAAGACTGGCAGAGGTAGACTCGGTAGCTGACAGTAGACTGGCAGTTGTACTCCGTTCTGAGCTTACAGAGAGCCCAGCCAACATGGAATCAAAACCTGATCCCAACTCTCACAAGCACCGCCGCCGCCGGCCTGCTGACCATGCCCGAAACGGCAAGCGCCTCCATCTGGCCGTTGGCTGCGGCACCGAGCCCCGGGCTACCCCTGTCTGTGTCTGTCTTGCGGCCTGATCCACCTCGTCAGTGGCTTCTGCGCATGGGCCGATCTCAGATGGCAGTGGCGGAGCGCAGAGGTCTCGTAGTGCTTTATCCGCCGTAGGACCTCTGATTAGGTCTTGCGCTCATGGTTTGCTTTTGGCCTTGATTAGGTCTTACGCTCATTGCTTGTTTTCGGACACCTTTTCCAGGCCTCTACATCTTGATTACAGGCCTCTACATCTTTGATTACAGGTCTTACGCCTCATTGCTTGCACTTCGGCCTCTTTGATTACAGGTCGGCCCTCATTGATTGCACTCGACCCTTGATTACAGGCCACGACGCCCCTCAGCCTCTACCCTGTTGTGCATCCACTCTGGACCCGTTGGCTGCCCCCCCGTGCTCTTTCCGTCTGAGAGACCAACTTAAAACCTGACGCTCCCCCGTCCAAGGCTGAGAACTCTACTCCCCCCCCCCCCGCGCCCCTCTTCCTTCGACTTCTTGCCAAAGATAGACTGCCGGGCCCTGCACGTCTGTTTGTCCACTTTACCGCCGAGAAATTCGGCTGCCTTGACCGTTCTGCGTCTATTTTTGCGTCCGCGGCCCCCTTTTCCTCGCCCAACGGCCATCTCAACCCGCTCGAGTCTGCCTCGCTAGCCCCTCGATCTGCCCTCACACCGCGTCTCGGGACAGCAGGACCGCCCACGCCACACAGCCCTACCGGCGTTACCACTTCTGACGGGCCCCGGCTGCTCGATCTCGCTAGCCGGCCGCACCAGGTGAGGCTTAACCGCAGCAACGGGACCAGCCGCACGGCTGCTCGGCTGTTGTCATTATATCAGTGTCGTGTTGTCGTTTGTCGTGTTGTCGTTTGTCGTGTTGTGTGTTGTTGTCGTCTCGTCGTCTGCTGTCTCCTCTCTGCCTCTGCCTCTCTGTCTCTCTGCCTCTCTGTCTCTCTGCCTCTCTCCTCCTCCCCCATGGCCAACCACTCACATCCCAGGTCGCGCGCCAGCAGCAGCGTCTCGACCACCGAAGCCCTCCTCGAGAGCCTCCAGCTCGCCGCCTCGCCCTTTGCCTCTCCGTGGCTGCCGCCCGCCGCCTTTTCCGCCGCCGCCGCCGCCGCCGCCTCTCTCCCCCCCTCTTCCGGCGCCTTTTTTGCGCCCTCGCCCTCTCCCGGCGCCTTCTTTGCGCCCTCGCCCTCGTCCGACGCCTTCTTTGCCCCCTCGCCCTCTTCCGACTGGCCCGCCGACGCGCACTCCCAGCCGCAGCAGCCGAACCTGCTCGGCCCGCCGCTCCTCCGCGTCGTCGACACCGCCGAGCCGTCCCGCTCGCGCCCGCCCTCGGCCGTCTCGGCCGTCTCTGCCGCCTCGGCCGTCTCTGCCGCCTCCGCCCCCTCTCTGCCGCTCCCGCATCTGGCCTTGGATCCAGCCATGAGGTAGGCTTCCTTCTTTTTGTTTCTCTAGCCCCCGGCTTACCCCCAGCGCCGTCGCCTCGCTCCCGTACGACGCCGTCTTCGGCATGAGCAGCCGCTCTTCCTTTGCGTCTTGGCCCCCCCACGAGTCCCACACCAGCGACTACCTGGCCCCCGACCTCCTCTCGTCCTACGGCTCCGACGCCAGCCTGTCGCCGCCGCCGCCGCCGGCGCTGCTGCCGTTGGCCGCCTCCGCCTCCGCCTCCGCCTCCGCCTCCGCCAGTCCCCGGGCCCGGCCGCCGCCGCCGCCGCCCGGCTCCGGCCCCGGCTCTGGTCTTGGCCTCGGCCTCGGCCTGACCGTGCAGCAGCGCGAGATCAAGCGCCAGCGCGACCTGGCCCGCCGTGACGCCAAGGCCTACTCGCGCCGCCGCACCGGCAGCCCCTCGCTCTCGCGCCCGAGCCTGAGCCTCGCCGGCCCCGCCCCGTTGTCGGCGGCGGCGTTGGCGTCGTCTCCCCCGGGTGGAACTGCTGCCGCCGCCGCTGCCACCGCCGACTCCTCGCCCTCGGTAGCCGCCTCCTCCTCGCCCGTCTTTCTGCACTCGCCGCCGCCGCCGCCGCCGCCGTCTGCAGCTCTTCCGCTCCCGCTCCCGGCCGTCACCATGGCCGACCTCGAGGCCGTCTCCTCCGCCGCCGCGTCGTCGGTGCTGTACGCCTCCTCTTCCGCCTCCTCCTCGCCCTGCCTGCTGGGCCTGCCGGCTTTCGGCCCGCCGGGCTCCGACGGCTTTGCCCCGAGCTATCCCTACATGTACTCGGAGCCTTTTTTCAGGTGGGCTTCCCTCACTCCTTACTCTCTCACTCCCTCACCCTTACTCCCTCACCCTCACTCCCTCCCTCCCTCCCTCACTCTCCCCGCTCACAGCCAGCCGCTCCCATGAACCGAACCTGCTGTATCCTCTCGCCCCGGCGCCGCTCCCGCAGCAGCACCCCCCGTACGCACAGCAGCCTCCCGTGTCGGCCGCCCCTCCGCCCCTGGCCTCGCCGCCGCTCGCGTCGCCGCCGCTCGCGTCGCCGCCGGTCCTCGCGGGCGGCCACGGCCTCGGCTTCGACGGCTCTTTCGACGGCGCCTCCTCCCCGCTGCCGCGCGCCCTGGACGCCCCGGGCGAGCGCCAGCGGCCGCGGTGCTGGGAGCACGGCTGCAACGGGCGGCCGTTTTCGACCTTTAGCAACCTGCTGCGGCACCAGCGCGAAAAGTCGGGCCAGGCCGCCAAGGCCGTGTGCCCCAACTGCGGCGCCGAGTTTACGCGCACCACGGCGCGCAACGGCCACTTGCAGCACGACAAGTGCAAGCGCCGCGGAGGGTGAGGGAGGAAGCCGGACGGGCAAGGACAGCCATGGCGCCAAGTCTACCAATACCACTACATCACGATGCATACGTTTTGCTTTCTAGGACCGCTCGGCCGGTTCGTTTCGTTGCTTCTCTACTCTGCAGCGGTCAATGGCAAATGGATACAGGTTTCTGGACTGCCCACCGTGAACGTGACGGTACAGCCACCGCGGCACAGCCTCCTCCGCTCCCGACTGTGCAAGTGGAAAAAAAAGGTAAGCGAGACGCTGTAGAGTAGCAGCGGCCGGTGGACGCCAGACCCTGGACGTAAGACGGCATAACGCAAGGCCCCAAGGTCTCCGTACGGGCACAGCGTTGTATCAAGGTCCCCGTTCGGCGATCACAGCGTTGCATGGAGGGTCCGTACGGCGATCTCTGCGTTTCATGTCCAAAAGCGTTGCAGTCCTAAGCGTTGCGAGTCCCACAGTGTCACGTGCTTCACCGTTGTTTATTGTCTTGTCTGTGCGTCTTCCCTTGCGGTGGCATCCGGGTGCATCCGGTGACATCCGGTGGCTCCCTCACTTGCTACTTCCGGCGCGCCTCCACGGCCGCGCGCAGCTGCCGGATCACGTCGGCCGGGTCCTGGGCGCCGAACACGGCCGAGCCGGCGACGATGACGTTGGCGCCGGCGTCGGCGGCGGCGTCAATGGTGGCCGGGCCGAGGCCGCCGTCGACCTCAATGTTGAGCTCCGGGTAGCGCTCGCGCAGCGCGCGCACCTTGGGCAGCTGGTCGGCCATAAACTTTTGCCCGCCAAAGCCGGGCTCCACCGTCATCACCAGCACCATGTCCGGCCGCTCGGCCGCGTCCGCGCTCTCCACCAGCTCGTACAGCACGCTCGCCGGCGTCGCCGGCTTGATGGCCACGCCCGCCCGCAGGCCCTGCGCGTGGATGTAGCGCACCAGCTCGCGCGGCGTCGTCGTCGTCGTCGTCGCCGTCGCCCCCGCCGGCGCCGCCGCCTCCGGGCTCTCGGCCGCCGTCGAAAAGGCCGCCTCGTAGTGGAAGCAGTACAGGTCCGCCCCGGCCGCCTTGAAGGCCTTGACCCAGCGCTTCGGTTCCGCAATCATCATGTGGCAGTCAAACGTGCCCCGGCCCAGCGGCGCGTCCGCCGCCGGCGCCGCCACGTGGCCCCGGATCTTGGCCACCACCGGCGGGCCAAACGTCAGGTTGGGCACAAAGTGGCCGTCCCTGTTGGTCAGCGTTCCTCTTTTTCTCTTCTTTCTTCTTCTCCCTCTCCTCTTTTCCACTCCTTCTCTCTCCCCCTCTCTCCTCTCCCCCTCTCTCCTCTCCCCCTCTCCTCTCCCCCTCTCTCACATTATATCCACGTGCAGCCAGTCGGCGCCCTGCTCCATCGTCTTGGCGCAGTCATGGCCGAGATTGGCAAAGTCCGCCGACAGGATCGACGGCGCGATGATGGCGCTGGGCGACATGGTGGCAGGTTAAGGTGGGATGAGGCAAGCTGAGGCGTCGGCTGTCGCGGGGTTACTTTATCTTATCGTCAATGCCTGAAAAGTTAGGCAGCAATTGATATATTGATACAGACATTGATACAGACATTGATACAGACTATTGATACAGACAGAACTATTACAATCTGATAAACTCCGAGGTTCATCGCCATGAACACGGCATCTACGGTCACCGGCTGGTTGGCTCGGCCTCTTCTGCCGTCCGAGGTTGGCCGCCGCCGCCGGCCGTGCCCGGCGCCCGGACGGCCCAGCTCTCGACCCGGCTTTGCAGATCCTCGCGGACGCTGCGGACGCGCTCGCTGAGGCGCCCGTGCATCGGCGGGGGGGCTGTGGTGCCGAGCAGGCGGGTCAGGGTCAGCAGCGTCGGCGGCTGCGCCGGCCAGTGCTCGTCGTCGTCACCGTCGTCGCCGCCGCCGTCGCCGCCGTGGCCGTGGCCGTGGCCGTGGGCCTCGCCGGCCCCGTCCGGGACCCCCCCGCCCAGTCCGTGCAGCCGCTGGGCGGCCTGGTCGGCAATGTCGCGGCAGCGGGCCCGCAGGGCGGCCAGGGCGGCGCGGTCCTTGGCCTGCTGGGCGCAGGCGTGGCAGGGGCCGTCGACGCGGACGGGGAGCATGCGGAAGACGGCCCGGGTCTGGCTCTTCTTGGCGTGGTAGACCCGGGCGCGGCCGTGGTGGCAGGCAAAGACAAAGTGCCGGTACGAGATGGCGTCGGGCTCGCCGTGTGTAGACATGTTGTGCTGCCGGCTGTCGTGGATGGCTGTCGTGGATGGATGTGCCCAAGGCTGGCATATAGGTGCGCTGTTTGCTGGCCGCATATATAGCTGTCACCCATCTTTGTTCTCCTTGTTTGTTCGTTTTTTTGTTCACCTCTTTGTTCACCTCTTTGTTCACCCATCTTTATCCACCTTGTTCGTTTTGTCCAGCTTGTTCGTTTTGTCCAGTCCGAATTCTTTCATGCCCTCTTTCAGCCCAGCACCCTCGACGACAGGATCTCGTCAAAGTCGCGGGCCCAGGCCAGGCGCGGCGTCCCGGCGGCGGCGGCGGCGCCGAAGCTGCCGGCCGGCGCCTCCGAGACGTGGCCGACGCGGCAGCCGATGCGCGCCAGCGTCTGCAAGAGGCCGCTGCGCTCGGGCCCGGCGTCGCCCGCCATGACGATGCCGCCGCCGCTGGCGCCCACGAGGCACTCGAGGTCCGTGGCCGAGTCGCCAATGTAGACGACGGCGTCGTCGTCTTGCTGCGCCTGCGCCGCCGCCAGTGTCTCGGCCTTGTCCAGGGACGACGTCAGAGGGCTGCCGTGGGGGGCCAAGCCGGCCACAATGTCTCCGGATGCCGTGATGCTGTTGGCAAAGACGCCCACCCCGGCTGCCTCGGTCGCGTCCGCCTCGGTCGCGTCGGCCTCGGTCTCGGCTTCCGTGTCCGCCCCCAGACAATACGACATGACGCCGCGGATCCAGGCGTCCGACCAGTTGACCGACACGACGGACACGGGCCAGCGCCGCCGCCGCAGCACCTCGTCCAGAAAGGCGGCCAGGCCCGGCCGCAGGACCACGGCCCGCCGCGCGGCGGCCGCGCGCCCGGCCCGGGCCAGCACCCCTCCCGGGAGCGGGCCCAGGCCGGCAAAGAGGCCGGCGTCGCGCACGCGCTGCACGGAGCGCACGTCGGGCGCCCGCAGACTGCGCAGGTACGCCACCTCGTGCGCCAGCGTCGTCCGGCCGGCCTCAGGCGGCGTGTAGCCGGCCGCGTGGGCGCGGTGCTCGGCCAGATACGCCTCGACAATGGCGGCCCAGCGCGCCTCGCCGTCGCCCGGGCCGTCGCCGGAGGTCTGCCGGCGCAGCTCCAGGGCCGTCCGCACCAGCGTGTCAATGGTGTCGTGCGCCGTCATGGTGCCGTCAAAGTCGAGGACAATGTGCATGGTGAGTGGTGTGGTGTGGTGTGGTGTGGTGTGGTGTGGTGTGGTGTGATGTGGTGTCGATTCGATGTGATGTGGTGGTGTCGATGTGATGGTGTCGATTCGATGTGATGTAATGTAATGTGTCAATGCCATCGGATTTATTAACTGCCTAGGTCGAATCAAGTCTAGCACCGCCCTCAGACATCCTCCAGCTTCACGTCCTCGTCCTCGCTGTCGGACTCGGCCGTCTCGGCCACAAACTCGGACGCCTTGACCTCGGCCGTGGCGGAGCCGTCCTTGCGGTTCTCCGGCTTCAGCTCCCAGTTGTTGGCAAAGCGGCCGCTGCGGTGCAGGTCCGCCACCTTTTCCAGCGTCTGCCGCAGGTAGACCTCGGGCTGCGGGATCTGCGCGCGCAGCGCGCGCATGGACCAGAAGCGGAAGCGCGCAAAGCAGGCAAAGATGAGGTCGAGCAGGTCGTTTTCCGGCATCCGGGCCGTCTTGGTCTCGGACTTTTTGCCTTTGGGCGCCGGCTGGGCCGTTTTCTGAGGAGTGAGTGGGGTGAAGAGAGGAAAGGAGAAGCGAAAAGGAGACGAAAAGGAGAAGCGAGAAAAGACGCACGATAAAGTCGGTGGCGTAGGTCTGGTTGACCAGGCCGCCGGTGCCGATGATGCGGAACTCGGGCTTGGTGGCGTCGCCAAACTTGACCTGCGCCTTGGGCAGCATGGCGGCGCGCGCGCGCTCGCCGAGGATGAAGTCGGACTCGGGGTTCTTGACCGGCGCGCAGTTGAGCTCGTGGCGGATGCGCCCGGCAATGATTGTTTTTTCTGGTGGTCAGCGGCAGAGCAGAGAAGCAGAGAATAAGAGAAGCAGAGAACAAAAAAGACATGGGAGAAAACATAAAGACAAAACACGTAGACAAAACAGAAACATAGAGACAAACAGAAAGTCAACACACTCGGAATGGCCTTGCGAAAGTACTCCTGGCGCCCTCGCCGCCACGGCTGAAAGTGTGCCGGCTTGTCGACGCGGTCGCGCTGGCGCAGCAGGTGCGCGGGAATGCCGGCGGCGGCGGCGTCGGCGCGCGCCTTGTTCTTGGCCTTGAAGCCCGGCAGGTCCTGCTCGCTGAAGAGAAAGGTGTTCTTGATCTGCGTGTTCTGCACCCCCTTTTTCTCCACCATTGGCAGGTCCAGCTCGTACTCTTTGGGGATGCCCTGGTGCTGCACCATGTCGCTGCGCAGCAGCATTCGCATGCGGTACTGCAGGTGTGAGTGTGTGAGTGTGTGTCTCTTTCTTTTCTCTCTCTCTCTTTCTTTTCTCTCTCTTTCTTTTCTCTCTTCCTCTCTTTCTTTCCTTTCTTCTCTCTTCCTCCCTCTTTCTCTTCCTCTCTTCCTCCCTCCTCTTTCTCTTCCTCTCTCCCACCCACTCACCTTTGACTCGCCGTTCTTGCCAACCTCGTTCCACTGCCGCAGCGTCGCCACCTGGATCTCCTCGTCGTCGTCCAGCTGGTCCCACGCCTCCCACACGTACGGCGGCACCCGCACCAGGTACATGTTGCCAAAGGGATTGCCCGGCAGCTCCGCGTCGTAAAACTCCACGTCGTTGGACTCTTCGTAGATGTCGTCGTCCGCCGCCGCCGCCGCCGCCGCCGACGCCGACGCCAGCCCGGCCATCATCGAGCCGTCGTCGCCGTCCATTTCCATCTTGACCGGCAGCATCTCCGCCTTGATCCCCGGGCTGGTGTCCGCCATGTCTGCTCCGAACCCGCTCTTTTGCGAGTGCTGTCGTACGGGAAGTCCGCTGGCCGGCTGGAAAGACATGTGCGCGTTGCTGGACGTCGAAAGTGATACATTGTATCTGTACATCTGTAGTGACTACAAAGAACGGGACGTGTCATGGCTGTGGGGCCGCTTCCGGAATTGGGTCACGTGACTCTCCCTCTGGCTGGGTCACGTGATGCTCCCACCTACCATGGCCACTTAAAGTTCAGACCGCGTTTTGTTTTCATCACCAACATACACACGCACAACCGACACACGCCGACACACCCACCCACGCACCCAAACGCACCCACCGACACACCCACCCGACACACCGACACACCCACCGACACACCCACCGACACACCCACCCACCGCCCACCATGACCTCGGAAGACCAAGACCTGCTGGCCAGGATCAGTGCGCTTGCAGGTGACTCTACTCTTTTCTTCTTCCCCTCTTCCAGCTTTCCGTCCCCCCCCCCCCCCCTAACTTTCCAGGCCAGATCAATCGCCACAAGAACCAGCAGGCCGGCATCGTGTCTGTGCCGTCCTCCTACGCCGGCTACCGCAGCCACACAGGGCCCCCCTACTCAGCGCCGTACCGGTCTCACGCCACCACCGCCGCCGCCGCCTCCGCCGCCGCTGCTCATGCTGCCGCCCGAGGCGGGGGTTACCGTGTGGGGAAGCCGGCGCCGCACCGGAACCGCACGCTGGTGCTGAACGGCGCAGCGGCCAAGCCGGAGGACGCAGCAGCAGCAGCCGCTTCGTCGGCCCCGGCCCCGGCCCCGGCCCCGGCTCCGGCATCATCCTCGGCCTGGGTGGCCAAGCGGGACCGGCACATGCAGCTCATCAACGCCAGCGTCTACGAAAAGGAGGCCGAGGCCCGCGCCAAGGCCATTGAACACACGCGGCTGCAGAAGCAGCGGCTCAAGGACGAGCGGGAGCGCGCCAAGCTGCGCAACCACTTCCAGTATCTCGCCAACAGCCGGCGCAACGCCGCCGGCCACCACGCGGCGCCCGGCAGCAGCAGCAGCAGCAGCAACAGCAACAACAGCAACAACACCGCCGCCACCCCCTACACCGTGCTCGTGCAGGGCATCCCCTTTGTCGTGGCCAAGAACGGCAGCAAGCTCGTCAAGGCTCCTGGTGCGTGCTCCGCTGCGGCGCTGCAGGTCCTCTTCCCCCCCTGCTCACCACTTCTCTCTCCAGGCGACCCCCACCCGCCCTCCAGCACGCCCAAGACGGCCCTGGTCGGCGGCGTCAGGTTCTACCGCAGCAAGACGGGCAATCTCTACCGCCACGGCGTGGTCAAGGCACAGCGGTACGTCGGCGCCGGCAAGCGGCCGCAACGGGAATCTGCTGACGGCATGTGTGTGACCAGGCGCGACGGCACCGTCAAGAAGCTGGACCAGCCATGCAAGATCTTTTCAGCGACTGGTATATTTCCCTGGCGCCCTCCCACTCTGTCTTGGGGACAGCGGGCACACGCTTCGCGACACTCTGTTCTTTCCTCTGGCTAACCACGTACCCCCCGACCTCTTCCCCCCCCCCCTTCTTCCAGGCTCCTGCTCCAAAGGACCTCTCTGCCGCTACATCCACGACGCGGCCAAGGTGGCCGTGTGCAAGGACTACCTGCAAAAGGGCGAGTGCATCAGCGGCGCCGGCTGCGACCTGTCGCACGAGCTCACGCCCGAGCGGACGCCGGCGTGCCTGCATTTTGCCAAAGGTAACTGCACCAATGCGCAGTGCCCCTATACTCACCAAAAGGTCTCTCCCGCGGCGCCCGTGTGCCGCGCCTTTGGCCTCTACGGCTACTGCGACCGTGCCGCCGCCTGCCCCGAACGCCACGTCTTTGAATGCCCCGACTTTAGCAACACGGGCGTCTGTAAACAACGCGGCTGCAAGCTGCCGCACCGCGAGCGCGCCAGCCTGATGCGCCGTGCCGCCGCCGCCGCCCACGACGCCGACGCCGACGACGCCGACCTGGTCGACGTCTCGAGCGACGAATCCGTCCACAGCGACGACGTCGACTCGGACGAGGTCGACGAGTTCGTGGGGGCCGACGATGCCGACCACGGCCACCAGGACATTGTCGCCCAAAAGGACTACATTGAGTTCTGAGCGTTGCCTTGTAGCTTCTTTTCGCATTCTCTGCATTCTCTCGCATTCTCTTTGCATTCTTTTCGCATTCTCTTTTCCTCTTTCTCTTTTCGCATTCTCTTTTCCTCTTTCTCTTTTCCTCTTTCTCTTTTCCTCTCTCCATACCCCTGCACATTTTGCCTTTGCATCATCTTCGTACATGCGTGACGGCGTCTCGCCCGGAGAAAAGCGCAGCTGTGGCTGTGGTCGGACTTGGAGCTTGCTGTTGCTGTACCTCGTATGGCAGAAAAATAGAAAGAAAATAGAAATATCAAAATATCAAAAAAAAATATCAAAAAAAAAATATTAAAAAATCAAAATATCAAAATGCTGCCCTCACAGCGGCACCGCATGGCCGTCGCCGCGGCCGTCGCTGGCGCCGGCATACACGCGCCGGCCGGTCACGGCGTCGTGCTGCACGCGGATGACCTGGCCCCGGCCAAAGAGGTAGCGCGCGTAGCCGCGCACGTACGAGGCCGTGTGTCCGCGCCGGAGCAGCTCCTGGCGGGCGCTGGCCGGGATGCCGTCCTCGAGAAAGACGTGCTGCTCGTCGGCGGCGGTGCCGGCGGTGCCGGCCGCGCGCGTCCGCAGCACGTTGCCGGCGCCGATGCAGAAGCGCGGCGCGTCGAGCGCCGTCTGCGGGTCGAAGCCGAAGACGCGCATGTTGAGCAGCACCTGCAGGTGGCCCTGCGGCTGCATGAAGCCGCCCATGACGCCCAAGACGGCCGCGAGCTCGTGGCGGCCGCTGCCGCTGCCGGCGCCGGCGCCGGCCGCCGGTACCGTGACGATGCCCGGGATAATGGTGTTGTAGGCGCGCTTGCCCCCGGCGTAGACGTTGGGGTGGCCGGCCGGGCCCAGCCGGAACATGCGGCCGCGGTTCTGCAGCACAAAGCCGACGCCGCGGGGGACCAGGCCGCTGCCGCAGAGGTCCGACACGCTGCTGACAAACGAGCAGCCGTTGCCGGCCTCGTCGGTGACGGCCAGGTAGACCGTGTCGCTGGTCTGGTACGCGGGCTCGTCGTCGTCGGCGTTGTTGTCGTTGTTGTCGCCCCGGCTGCGGGGCGGCTGGCCTGCCGCGAGCGGCGGCAGGGCTGCGTCCGGGTCGAACAGCGCGGCGCGCTCGGCCAGGTACTCGGGTCGCAAGAGGCGGCGCGCGTCAAAGGCGCGCCCGTCCGGGTCGGCCACGTGCCAGCTGGCATCGGCAAAGGCGATGCGCAGGGCGCCCACGACGGCATGCATGTAGGCCGGCGAGTTGTGCCCCATGGACGCGAGCGGGGGGATCGTGCCGGAGCGCTCCAGCTGCTTGAGGATGCCGAGCGCCAGCAGCGCGACAAGGCCCTGGCCGTTGGGTGGGTGTTCCCAGAGGCGGATGGTTTCGCCGTCGCCGTTGCCGCTGCTGCCGCCGCCATAGTCCATCCACAGGGCCTCGCCCAGGTCCGGGGGCAGGCTGGCGTGGTGCTCGAGGTCGTCCAGGCCGAGGCAGCCGCCCTTGGCGGCCACGGCGGCCACAATGGCCTCGCCCACGGCGCCCCGGTAGAAGCCGGCCTTGCCCTGCGAGGCCAGGAGGCGCAGGGTGTGCGCCAGCTCGGGGCAGCAAAAGACCTCGCCCTCGCGCGGCGCCCGGACGCCGCCCGGGGCCGCGGGGTCGGCCTTGAGCAGCTGGTGGCCGGTGCCGCCCGGCGAGGTCGTGCGCAGGCGCTCCTCGGCGGCCGCCCACCAGTGGGCGGCCAGCCGGCTGAGCGGGAAGCCGTGCTCGGCCAGCTGGATGGCCGGCTCGAGGATCTGGGCCAGCGTCAGCCGGCCCGAGCCCAGGTGCTCGACCGCGTCGGCCCAGCCGGCGGCCGCGCCGGGCACCGTGATGGTGTGCACGCACGTCTCGGGGATGGCCACCGCGGCCGACGCGGCATCGTCAATCTGGCCGTCCGGCCCCACCGCCACGCCCAGGTCGCGGCACACGGCCGCCCGCGTGGCCGCCCGCGGCGAGCGCCCCGACCCGTTGAGCGCGCGCACCGAGCCCGAGCTGGCCTCGTAAAAGAGGCCAAACACGTCGCCGCCAATGCCCGTCATGGCGGGGTCGACCACGCCGAGCACCGCCGAGGCCGCCACGGCCGCATCCTAAGCGGTCAGCTCAGTCAGGGAAGACGGAAGACGGAGACGGAAGACGGAAGACAGAAGACGGAAGACGAAGACAGGGACTCGCACCGTCGCGTTGCCGCCCGCCTCGAGCATCTTGAGGCCGGCCTGGCACGCCAGCGGGTTCGAGGATGCCACGATGCCGTGCGTGCTGTAGACAACGCTGCGGCGGCTCTCGAACCGGAAGAGCGGCGGCTCGCGGGACTCGGGCTCGGGCACGGGCTCGGGCGCTGGCTCGGGCACGAATTCCGGCTTCGGCTCCGACTCCGGCGCTGGCGCTGGCTCCGGCTCCGGCTCGGGCGCTGGCGCTGACACCGGCTCTTCAGCAGTGCTCGCCGCCGCCGGCTCTCCAGCAATGCTCGCCGCCGCCCGAACTGCCTTTGACGGAACCAGCCGGCCCCAAGCTCGGCGGAGGCTGCGCTGGGCCTTGATTGTGTTGGCCATGATGACTCTGCGTTGGGGCACACCGTATCCATCTCGCGGCTGGTCTCAAGACTCGCGTACCGTCTGGAAGGAGTTAGCATGGAGCCTCTGCCGTCACTGATGATTGGACGCCGTCCTCGTCGACCCCGGACCGCCTCACCGCTCTCTTTCCTGCCACGCTTCTCCACAGACACAAAGCACGGCTCGCCTCAGCGAGAAGGGCCTCTCAGCCGTGATCGTGCACGGGGCCAAACGCTGTGCCGAACGGGCGCCGGCTCGGCAGACAAGGGCGCAGATCTCGACTCGCCCGCGTTGCTTCCCATGTTGCGCCCTATGTAGTGTCTGCAAAAGGTTGTCTTTTGGCCTTTTTGCCTCTTTTTCTCGCCAGCTTGATTACGCGATGCGGAAACCACCCTCCGTGTATACATGGGAAAGAGCGACGTGTTCTGGCCTCGAACCTTGGCTCCTTCTCTTTCGGGTGTGAATCACCGTTCCTGTCAGACTCAGCTTCTACTTTACTACTCTACCACTACTCTTCCACTACTCTTCCACTACACTTTCACATCACACTTACATCACACTTTCACATCACACTTCCACTCACACTTCCACACCACACTTCCACATCACACTTCCACCTTACTCTCTCACAGTACTACTTCCCATGCTCCATGTCACCTTTACTTCATGGCTGCAGCCGCCACGGCTCTTGCACGCAAGCTAGGCAAAGTAAACTTGTCCAAAGAGTACACCTCTCATCTTGAGCTTTGCCTCAGTCCACCTCTCTCATGAGCTTTGCACCAGTACACCTCTCATGAGCTTTGCACCAGTACACCTCTCATGAGCTTTGCTCCAGATACCTCTCATGAGCTTTACACCAGTAACCTCTCATGAGCTTTGCACAACCACCTGCAGTACTGTTATTGGACCTGCCTTGTGATTCCGCCAGCCAGTCATGCGTCCTCTGCGGGTCTGTGCCACATGTCTCGGCACCGTTTCTTCTACTTTGCCTTCTTCGCTGCGCTCATCTCCTGCTGCATGAGCCTCTCTTCTATTCTTAGCCCAGATCCTCGTGTTCGTCCTCGCAGCGCAACAGAAAAACCCTGTGCCACCTCCGATAGATGCAGCTTGCAGCTCCTCGGCGGCTGCCGTGATCATCCCGGTCGTTCTCTCTTTTTTTCCTTTTTCCTTTTTTATTTTCAGAATTTTCTCTCTTTTTTTCTCTTTTTCCCCCATATTCGCCTCGAACCAGTCAGACCCGGAACGTGGCTGGACAGCCTTTTGACACGCCCTCACACCGTTGCTGTGCCGTCTCGGCTCGTGATGGCAAACGGCCGCCACCGATCCTCCGTTTAGAGAATTCTCTCGAAAGCAGCTGAACTCGAAAGCAGCCGACACAGAGGCGTGCGCCCTTGCTCTCGTTTTTGGGTTTTTGATGCTCGCGCCCCCTCTCCAATACGCACGCGGCTGCTGGCTCAAAGACAAACGCCCGAATACGTTCAGGTCAGGGGCACCACCGGCTGTCGTGAAGCCCCAACTCGGACAGTCGCACAAACGGCAAAAGGCAGAATCCACATTGCCGTCCACGCCCTTTGTGACCGCTTTTCCTGCACTTCACTTGCCACATACTCTCGGAAGCTACGGAGAGCATCCCTGACAGAAAACAACGCCCACAGCGCGTTGGTCAAAAAGCGACAGCGAGCACGAGCACAGAAGTGGCGCACCAGAAGCTGGAGCCAGCCCCCCTCTCTCTCTCTCAACAGTCGGGCATAGTCGGCCGTGAGACCGTACCCGACTCGGACAAGCCGGCGACGCTGCATGCCGTTCGAGCCTGCAGCCTTGCATCTTCAGCCATCGGATGCCCGTGGAACGAGAAATGGCGTGACAAAGGGGGGGGGGCCACAAGAACATTGTCTTTGAGCTTTTTTTTTTCTTTTTTCGTTTTCAGACTTGGGCGCCATTGATCGACCTACCGACAGTTTTTTGCTTCTGTCCCTGCATTCGGGATCCTCGAGCACAGAAACCGCTGAATCATGGCCGTCTTCTTTGTCAATTGGCAGATCTGGGAGGAAATGACCTTTGTGCGTCTCACCGCCACCCATTCCCGCACCGTGCCATCATCTGGCTAACATCATGTCTGCTGCGTCCAGGTGCTCGCATGTGCCATCTGCGTTGTCTTTGGCATCGGGCTGTTCAAGCTCTGGCGGACAAACCGCCGCATGCAAACGCAGGAGCTGCTCGACGAGGAGAAAAGAGCCCGGCTGACCGAGATGCGCAAAGCCGGCCTGCCGCCCACCAAGAAGCACAACGCCGGCATTCCCTTTGGCATTCGCGCCATACAGAGCGGCGTCGAGGTTGAGGGCATCTGGATCTCGCACCCGGCCACTCCCAGCAGCAGATGCCCGCCCGGCTCCAAGACGGCGCTGTCGGCCGTCAACACAACCACCGTCACGGACGCGACCAAGAAGCATACACATGTTCCTCCACACAACCCACACAACAAACCCCTGCTGGCCTCTCCGGCTGCGCGGCCCTCGTCCTCGGGATCGACCCGGCGGGCCGTCGAAACAGCAGCACCTCTGGACAGCACTCATGCTTTGATGGCCACCTGGGGCCAGATCGGCGCTGCTTCTTGGGACACCCTTGACACCCACTCCAACATGTCTGCCCCGATACCTCACATCTCTGACGACGGGGCCTCCCCGGCCGACAACACAAGCGGCATGGACACGGAGGCATACCGTACCAGCGCGTCAGCTGAACAAGTTCCGCGCCACCTCGAGGGGCCTTTGATCCCAGCATCGGCCACGCCTACGCCACAGCGGAACACGTATGTTCCGAGCTCCCGCTTGTCGAGTCCCAATGCCATGGTTTCTCAGCACAAGCAGCTTTCTCTCCGCCACACCGCAGCCAGCGGCCACTACCGCCCGACTCAGCGCAGCTCCTGCGCCTCGGCACAGTCCGTCTCCTCCAGCGACGACAGCGCCGGCCACAGCAGCAGCAGCCACAGCGCCTCACTGAGACCTCCGAACCTAGCCAGTTACCAGCAACGGGTCAACCATGGCCAAAAGGCCGCTATGGGCTCCACGAGATCGTACCAACACCAGCAAAGCCACCATCCGACCATGCTCCCTGGCAACAACGTCAGAGGGGATTTTCATGGCACAAGTCTTGGCGCCGGTGACGTCTACGCCAACCAAGCCACGCGCAAAGTCAACGCCAGCTTCGAGGTTCTCCCCGCCGGCACCTTTGGCCCGAGTCTGCCTCGGGACCCGAGCAACAACAGCGCCGACGACGAGGCGGATTTTGGGCGCCGCATCATGGCTCCTGCCCGGAGTAAGCTCCGCAAAAGCCAGAGCTTGGCTCAAAACCCGACCTCTTTGTAACGCTTCTTAAACGGAAGCAAGAGGCACCTGATCAGTTGCTTTAAGATATATCAACCAAAGCCACGGAACGAGCACGTACTAATACTAAAAGCGATCCTCGTGCTCTGGCATTGCTCTGGATAGAGGAAGGTAATCTTTAGAGAAAAGGTGATCTTGTATATAGAGTAAGACGAAAAGAAGCTCTTAAAGTCATGTGACTTGGCGTACCAGTAATTTGTCAGCCCACGACAGTCGCGCTTGCCTTCTTGGGCGGCGCGTCAACAAACCCCTCGTTGCCTGCAGTATTGCTTATTCTGCAAATCTCGTTGCCTGCGATTTTGCTGGTCTGCAACTTGACCTCTTTTTTCTTGTTTTGGCTTTTGAACAGGCACAGCACCAGCACATTGCAATGACGCAAGTGGAAGAGTTCGACGAGAGCAATGCCGAAGAGGCGGGCGGCGGCGCCGATATTGGCGCGCCTCTGTCGATTTCCCAGCTCGAAGTACGTGTTCTGGTTCTCATTTGTGCTGGTGTTTGTGCTGCGTAAACTGACCGCTTTCTCTTCCAGGGCTTGGGAGGGTTGACCAAACGCGACATTCAGCTGCTGCTAAACGCGGGCTACTACACGGTCGAGTCCGTGGCCTACACGCCGAGCCGGACGCTGGAACAGATCAAGGGCATTTCGGACCTGAAAGCGCACCGTCTGATTGCCGAGGGTGAGTTTGGCAAGGAGAGAACGGCGAGGAGAGAAGAGAACGGCGAGGAGAGAACGGCGAGGAGAGAACTCCCCCCCCTTCTCGACTGTGTGCTGACGATTGCAGCGTCGAAACTTGTTCCCATGGGCTTCACGACGGCGACGTTTATCCACCAGCGGCGCAGCGAGCTGATCAGCATTACGACGGGAAGCAAGAACCTGGACACGCTGCTGGGCGGCGGGATCGAGACGGGCTCGATCACGGAGATCTTTGGCGAGTTCCGCACGGGCAAGTCGCAGCTGTGCCACACGCTGGCGGTGACGTGCCAGCTGCCCTTTGACTGCGGCGGGGGCGAGGGCAAGTGCCTGTACATTGACACGGAGGGCACGTTCCGGCCGAGCCGGGTGCTGGCGGCGGCCAACCGCTACGGGCTGTCGGGCGAGGAGGTGCTGGACAACATTGCGATTGCGCGGGCGCACAACTCGGAGCACCAGCTGAACCTGCTGCGCGACGCGGCGCGCATGATGGCGGAGGCGCGCTTCAGCCTGCTGATCATCGACTCGGCCACGGCGCTCTACCGCACCGACTACATGGGCCGCGGCGACCTCAACAGCCGGCAGACGCACCTGGGCCAGTTTTTGCGCCAGCTGCAGTCGCTGACGGACACGTACGGCGTTGCGGTGGTGATTACGAACCAGGTCGTGGCCCAGGTCGACGGCGGGCCGTCGTCCATGTTCAACCCGGACCCCAAGAAGCCCATTGGCGGCAACATTATCGCGCACGCCAGCACCACGCGCATCAGCCTCAAAAAGGGCCGCGCCGAGACGCGCATTGCCAAGATTTACGACTCGCCGTGTCTGCCCGAGAGCGACTGTCTGTTTGCGATCACGGCCGACGGCATCGGCGACCCGGCGCCCAAGGACGACAAGGAGAAGGACCACGACGAGTAGGCAGGGAACGACAAGGAGAAAGACCACGACGAGTAGGGTTGGTAGGGATGGAGGCGCTGATGCTGCCGGGTTATGGTGTTTGGCGAAAGGTCGTTTAGCGTAGTGATTTAGGATCTCATCTACGGATGGATTTAATGATTGAAGTACTTACATGGCACACGAGAATGGGTACCGTACGGAGCAGGTGCGTTCGAGCTGGTTTCCGTTTTGGGTTAGCGCGGTCTGAGCTCACCAGGGCGAAATGAATTCTGCCGAGTCGACGCGTTTTGGCCTCGATTTGACATTGCAACCGTCACAGCAACAGCACGCAATATCGAGACCACAGAGCAATAGAAAGGGGACTACACCACAATAGCAAAAGGCCAACCAAGTGACGCGCGACGACATAACTTTACCACGTCGTTGCCTTTTTTTTCGCTGGATGGGGGAGGCAAGATGGGGTCACGGGAGCTGATCTATTCGTTCAAAGAGACGCGGCTGAATCTCGAGCCGAGCTCGGCGGCGGCGGTGGTGCATGCGAGCGTGCCAGACGTCAGCGGGGGCCGGCGCGTTGGAGGGCGGACGGGGCTGAGCGCGACGGGCAGCGGTGCGGCGGCGGCGGCGGCGGCGGCGGCGGCGCTGGGCCGGGGGAGCAGCAACAGCAGCAGCTTTCGGGGGCTGACGGGGGGCGGCGGCGGCGGCGGCGGGGACAACTACTCGGAGGAGGAGCGGGCGTTCCGGGGGCAGAACCTGGCGTGGGAGGCGTCGGTGTTCCAGCGCAAGCACGGGGGCACGCCGCGCAGCTTTCTGTGGCGGGTGCTGGAGGGGGGCCGGGTGCTGAGCCTGCGGGCGGTGGACCTGTGCAAGGCGGAGGCGGGGGCGGCGGACGCGGCGCTGACGCTGTACCTGCACTTTGGGCGGGCGATCCGGCGCGGGTGCGTGGCGCTGGCGGACGCGGCGCAGAGCGACGCGCTGACGCTGTTTGTGCTGGACGAGAGCGGCTACCTGCACCACCTGCAGCTGCGGCCGGACGTGTTCCGGCGGCGGTCGGCGAGCGAGGCCGAGCTGGGCGAGGCCTGGCAGCCGTACCTGTCGGCCACGTTTAGCTTCAAGCAGCCGCGGCGGCTACTGGCCGTCAGCGCGCGCGAGTTTGTCGTGGCGCTGCACGACGGCGGCCTGATGAGTTTCCGGCGCGAGCCCGCACAGGGTGAGTTTTTTTCTCTCTTTACCTCCCCTCCCCCCCCTCCCCCCCCCCACACACACACCTTTTTCCTCTGCTTATGCCCAACAGGCTGGAAGGAGTCTTTCCACAGCCCCGTGGGGCTGATGCAGGGCCTGCGCAGCATCCTGCCCTTTCACGGCGGCCCGACGGTCAAGTACCAGGGCACGGCGCTGGAGATCACGGCGGCGGCGTCGGCGGTGGTGTCGTCGCTGGGCCGCGACGCGGAGGCGGCGCCGAGCTACCTCTTTTCGGTCTGCCTGGACCACCGGCTGCGCGTGTGGCAGGTGCAGCGCGGCGAGATCTGCTTCACGGGCGACGTGCTGGGGCAGCAGGCGCGCGAGCCGCACGAGTCGGGGCGCTGGACGGTGCACCCGAGCCAGACGAACCTGGTGCGCGTGCTCGACGTCGGCCCGGGCGCCAGCATCGTGGCCACGTACTCGCCCGTGGGCGCGGGCGCGTTCAAGTTCTGGGCGGCGACGGCGGCGGGCGATGGCGGCGGCAGCGGCAGCGGCAGTGGGGGGGGAGGCGGCCGCGTGGAGATGGCGGCGCTGGCGGCGGCGCCGGAGCCGCTGGAGCCGCCGGCGCCGTCGGCGGCAGACGTCTGGACGCTGGCAGACTTTGCGCTGGCGCAGCCGGGGCCGGGGCGGCTGGGCCTGTGGGTGCTGTGGAAGAACAACCTGGTGTACCGGGTGATGCAGCTGGAGTGTGCGGTGGAGCAGCTGCAGGCGGCGTGGGCGCAGGCGTGGACGGGCGTGCAGGCGGAGACGGGGGTGGCGACGGCGCAGACGTCGGGGCCGTGCGACGCGACGGACGCGGCCGAGAAGTGGCTCGACCTGCTCTTCTTCCCGGGGCGGTTTTCGCGGGCGACGCTGGAGACGGCCCTGGCCATGTACGAGCGCGGGTCGGGGGTGCTCAGGGTAACGGAAAAGGCCGGCACGACAACGACGACGACGACGACGACGACGACAACAACAACAACAACAACCAGCCTGATGGAACGCATCTGCGCGGCGCTGGGATCGACGGCCACGCTGGAGCGGACGTCGTCGGGGGCGATGGACTATGAGCTATTCCGCAGCGCCAGCGAGATCCAGTGGCGGCGGTTCTACCGGCTGGCGGTGGAGCTGGACAAGCAGCGCGGCGAGGCGCTGTCGCTGGTGGTGGATCCGGCGCTGGGCCTGGCCTGGGTGGTGTGCACCGACTGCGTGGGCGTGCTGCGGGCGTGCAGCCAGCTGGAGCGGCTGCTGCTGGGGGGGGTGGCGGCGACAGAAAACAGCCGGCGGCTGGGCAAGGTGGCGCGGCTGCTGGCGGCGGGCACGGCCTTTCTGGAGAGCTTCTCGGACGGCATGGTGCAGCAGTGCGAGGGGGCGCTGCGGGCGGAGCTGTACGAGGAGGCGTCGGCGTCCAAGACGGACGACGAGCGGGTGCAGTTCTTCTCGGACAAGGCGGGCTTCTGGCGGCACCTGACGGACGACGAGTGCGGGCAGGTGGTGGACATTCTGGGCGACGACTTTGGCGACGTCGACGAGGACGCGTACGAGGCGCTGTTTGCGCTGGTGGAGGAGGCGGACGCGGAGGCGGCGGAGGCGGCGGCGGCGGCGGCGGCGGCGATGACGACAATGACGACCCAGGGGAGCATGCGCGACGTGCGCTACCCCTTTACGCAGTTTGGGCAGAAGCTGGTCGTGCGCGGCATCCAGGACTCGGCGGAGCTGCTGTGGCAGGTGCTGTTCCGGCAGCTGGTGCTGCTGGTGCACATGGAGTTTGAGGTGGACGACGAGGCCCGGGCGCTGCGCGCGCGCGTCGACGTCGGCCACGTCTTCCGGCGGCTGGTCGAGGCGCTCAAGCGGCTCGAGCTGGTGCGCTGGCTGGCGCGCCACGAGTTTAGCGTTGCGCTGTCGCGGACGGAGCGGGCGTCGCTGTCGCTGTCGGGGACGGCGTCGGGGACGGGGTCGGGGTCGGGGTCGTTTTCGGCTGCCGCCGCCGGCGGGTCGTTTGACACCGCCTCGGGTTCCTTTTCCGGGTCGCCGGCGGCGGCCCGCCGGCCCGGCACCGAGGAGAACAGCCAGATCGTGACGCTGCTCGAGGGCAGCGTCGGGCACCTGCTGGGCCTGGGCGAGCTCGGCCCCGGCACCGGCGGCGGCGACGGCGTCGTGCCGCTGGCCGCGCTGCTGACCGACATGATGGTGGACGTCTGCTCGGCGCGCAGCTCCATTGAGCTGGACCCGGCCCTGATCCAGTGCATGCTGCTCCGGCGGGCGCGGCCGGACCTGGCGCTGCAGCTCGGCCTCTTTGCCGGCGACAGCCCCTTTTCCACCTATGTGCAGGGCCGCACCTTTCTGGCGCTGCGGGACTACGACGCGGCCGCGCAGTACTTTCGGAAGGCGTCCTACGGGTTGAGTGAGTCTGTTTCCTCGCTCTTTTTTGTTTCCTCGCTTCGCTCGTTTTGTTTCCTCGCTTCGCTCGTTTTGTTTCCTCGCTTCGCTCGTTTTGTTTCCTCGCTCGTTTTTTGTTTCCTCGCTCGTTTTTTGTTTCCTCGCTTCGCTCGTTTTTTCTTTCCTCGCTCGTTCTTTTCTTTCCTCGTTTCTTTCCTCGTTTCTTCCTCGTTTTATTCCTCTTTTCCTCCACTAATAACAGGCCTCAACAAGAAACATGCCGTCCGGCACAGCGCCGGGCTGGTCGACGAGGCCGACTGGATCCTCTTCTACAGCGGGCTGTCCAACTACTACGCACACATTGCCGCGCTCTTTGACCGCGCCAAGGCCTACTCCTTTGTCGTCGACTTTGCGCGGCTGTCGCTGCAGTTTGCCCGCGGCGGTCAGCCCGACGCCCCGGCCGCCTCGCAGCGCACCGAGATGCTGAGCCGGCTCTTCTCCGCGGCCACGGCGCTGTCGCGCTTCGACGAAGCCCACAGCACGCTCGTGGCCATGGCCGGCGGCGGCGGAAACAAGAACGAGAACGGCGGCGGCGGCGGCGGCGGCGGCGGAAACGAAAACGGCAACGCCCTGCAGCAGTCGTGCCTGCGCTTCCTGGTCGAGCGGCTGTGCGAGGCCGGCCAGGTGGCCGCGCTGATCGCGCTGCCGTTTCCGGGGCTGCAGGACCAGGTCGACGCCGTGCTCGAGCGCAAGTGCCGCGCGGCCGTCGAGGTGCTGCGCGGCGGCACGCAGTGGCACCAGATCCTGTACGCCTGGCGCGTCGCCCACAACGACTACCGCGGCGCCGCCGCCGTGCTGCTGGACCGGCTGCAGAAGCTGCAGCAGGCCGGCGAGGGCGACAAGTTTGTGGCCAGCGGGGCCGGCGGGGCCGGCGGGGCCGGCGGCAGCGACGACGTGCTGGACACGCCGGTGACGCGGCAGTACCTGATGCTGATCAACACGCTCAGCTGCGTGGACCCGAAGCAGGCCTGGATCTACACGGAGGACCCGGGGGCGAAGAAGCGGCAGGAGGCGGCGGGGCACACGGAGGCCGGAGCCGCGACGGAGGCCGAAACGGAGGCCGAGGCCGGAACCGGAACCGAAACCGAAGCGGAGCACGGCGCCGCAGAGGCCGAGCGCCGCGGCGCCATGGAAGCCGGCGACGGCGAGGCCATGCGGGCGCTGCTGCAAAAGGCCGCGGCGGCCCGGCAGGAGCCGTGGCGCAAGGTGGTGACGCTGGCGGACATCCGCAAGCAGTACCAGGACGAGCTGGACCGCATTGCGGCCATCCAGAACAACCAGTTTGGCTTTGACGGGGACGTGTCCATGGAGGGATAGGGACAAGAAGGCACAAGAAGGGGGAAAGTTGGCACAAGTGTCAGGGTGCGCAAGAATGGGAGAGCGGATTGCACAGAAAAAAAATGGGTTAATATACACAAAACGCCGAAAGGATGCTGTCGAGAAACAGAGCGAACGCGCGACAAACAAGCAGCCACCGCACAGCTACTACGCCGGGATGGCCGGCGCCTTGTTCTCAGGGGGCGGCGCATGTATCGGGTTCGGCTGGTCGCTGGCGAGGCCCAGCTCGGGGGCCTGGCGGTAGAGGATGATCTCGGACTGCTTAAAGTACCTCCGCGCGTCTGGAGGGGGGGGGGTCAGTCTCGGCAGAGCAGGGCAGGGCAGGGCAGGGCAGCACCGACCTTCGTCAATCAGCACGAGGCTGAGGTAGTAGCGCGTGGAGAACTTTTTGTTGACGTCGCGAAAGGTGGGCGTGAGGTCGAAGCCGCCGAGGAAGAGGCGGATGGGAATGGTCTCGCCGCGCGAGGGTGAGCCGTCCATGATCTGGGGGTTAGGGCGGGGAGAGGGGAGAGAAAGGGGAGGGAAAGAGGAGAGAGAGGGAGAGAGAAAGAAATGTGAGGGCGAGAAAGAGAAAGAAAAGTGAGGGAGAAACTCACCTCAAAGCGCACGAGGGTCTCGCTCTCGTTGTACTGGTTGGGGGCGGTGCCGGTGGTCTCGCGGCGGATAATGGACAGCTCCATGTGCTTGATCTTGAGGCGCACGAGCAGAAAGTAGATGCGGCCGACGATGACGTCCTTGAGGTGGTACTTGCTCTTGCTGTACTCAAACTCAATGTGCAGGCAGTCCTCGATGCCGACGTCCATCTTGATAGGAGAGTTCATCTCGGGCGGGATGCGGTAGCTGTAGACCCAGAGGTCCTTTTCGCGGATCACGTCGGCCATGCGCCGCGACACCGTCACGCGCACAAAGTAGCGCAGCTTGACGTTGATGCCGTTGTACGACTCGTACTGCTTCTCGACGTTGCGGAAGTGGAAGTCAAACGTCTGCGGGTGCTGCAGCTCGCCGGGCGCCGCCAGCTCCTGCACGAGCGACAGGAACTCGTAGTGGTTTCCGCGGTCAAAAAACATTTCTGGGGGGGGGGCGAAGTGGTGAGATTAGCAAGAAGAAAGGAAGAAAGAAAGAAAGACAAGAAGAAAGAAAGGAAGAAAGAAAGAAAGACAAGAAGAAAGAAAGAAAGAAAGAAGAAAGAAAGACCTACCAATCGTCCCGATAAACTGCACCTTGATCCCCGTGTGCTCCAGCCGCTTGCCGTCCTTGGGCCGCACCGTGACCGCGCCCTTGACCGACTCGCCGTCCATGAACAGCGGCGCCTTTTCGCGCCGGTTCTTGTCCAGCTTAATGTCCACCATGGCCCGCTCATCATTGTTCTCCAGCACAATGTCGATGTCGACCGGCGTCGAGAAAAAGTACGACATGGCGGCAGCGGCGGCGTCGGAGGCGGCGGCGAGCAATGCGTGCGTGAGCAGGTGCCGCAGGCGATGGCAGCTGTCGTACTCAAGATGGATGGACTTGAGGACCAGCGGCCGAGGCGAAGACCGCAGAGAGAGGCGACCGCAGAGAGGCGACCGCAGAGACCGCAGAGAGAGGCGACCGCAGAGAGAGGCGACCGCAGAGAGAGGCAAATTATCACAAAGAGAGTCAAAAACCGCAGAGAAGAGAGCAGACAGACGACGACGACAGACGACAGGCCGTTTTGGTGAAGCTCGCGAGCCGAGACGTCGTGATGTTGATAAGGCGCGGAGCCGTTGCGCACGTGATGTCATGTGATGGCAGAACGCACGGGCGCGGGCCAACACCGCCTTCCACTGGTCACGTGTTTCTACAGCCCTAGTGTCGGCTCGGTCCCAGCGGGCTTGCGTATTTTTTTTTTTTGTGCACCAAAAAATCCGCCAATTACGCCAAAATTCGACATTGGGGGCATCCAGCAAGCCCAAAAAAAATATACCCTCTCTGCACACACCACCCGGTCTACCCTCCCCCCCCCCCCCTTCATCCTCACCACGTCCAACACGTCGACCGTCGATCGCTCGATCCGCCCGCAACAATGAAGTACATTCACTCGGAAGAGACGCTGGAGGTTCCGGCTGGTGGTACGGCCCCCCTCCGAGAAGAGCAGATTCAAAGAGGCGCATGAATCCAGCCAGACGTCGAGGCGGGCCGTGCGAGTTGCTGCGTTTTTGGTGTCCCTGGCTTGTCTGCTCTGTGCGGAGCAGGCTCTGCGGGGAGACTGCGCGTGGCGGGCCGCCTCGACCTGGCTGGGGAGGAGAAACTTGCTGGGGAGGAGAAGCGGGCAGCAGAGTTTAGAGGCGCCAGGATGCTAACATTGTCGCAGTCAAGGTCCACATCAAGTCCCGGCTGGTGACGGTCGAGGGCCCGCGAGGTACGGCAGCTGCCCAGGGTGGTGGTGGTGACAGACGAGGAGAATGACGAGGGCTGACGGGCACAGGCAAGCTGAGCAAGAACCTGAACCACCTGGCGGTCAACTTCTCGCTGCCGAAGAAGAACGTGATCCAGATCGAGATCCACCACGGCTCGCGCAAGAACGTGGCGACGTTGCGGACGGTGCGGTCGCTGATCAACAACCTGATCGTGGGCGTGACCAAGGGCTTCAAGTACAAGATGCGCTACGTGTACGCGCATTTCCCCATCAACGTCAACCTGGAGAAGAACGGCGAGACGGGCCTGTACGAGGTCGAGATCCGCAACTTTATCGGCGAGAAGATTGTGCGGAGAGTCGTCATGCAGCCGGGCGTCGACGTCGAGATCTCAAAGGCGCAAAAGGACGAGCTGGTCCTGTCCGGCAACTCGCTCGAGGCCGTCTCCCAGAGCGCCGCCGACATCCAGCAGATCTGCAAGGTCCGGAACAAGGACATCCGGAAGGTGTGTGCCTCTTGTCGTTTTTTGTCGCTTTTGTCGTGTCATTTTTCGTGTTTGTCGCTGTGCTGCGTGTCCCGCTGACGCAATAGTTCCTCGACGGTCTGTACGTCTCGGAAAAGGGCAACATTGTGGAGGAGTAGGCGCGGTCTGGCTTTTGGTTTCTATCTTTCGGCGACGACGGCTGAGCGGGAGGGGCGCGCCGGAGCAGGTCGGGGTGCGGAGCAGGTCACGGAAAATAAAAAAACAACGACCGGAACGGGAACAAAAATCAAAAAAAGAGACCATTTCCTTTTCATCACAGCATCAGGGTCCACAAAGGCTCCAGGGCGGAAACGCACTCTTGTCGTATGAATATAAACATTAAACTGCTCGCGGGGATCATTGGATCATTGATCTTGATTTACCGTTATCTTGACCGTCATTGATATCTCTTGGATGTCTTGTTCCTCATCTCATTCTCATCTCGTTTCTCATCTCTTTCCTCTCATCTCTTTCCTCTCATCTCTTTCCTCTCATCTCTTTTCCTCTCATCGCCCAATTCCTCCCCCATTTCCTCATCTCATCCTCTCATCTCGTTTCCTCATCTCATTCCATCTCATCTTGTTCCCAAAATCACCCAAAATACCAAAACGCCGTCGCCATGCAAAAACAATGTACTGGGCCGCAAAAACTGTACTAGGCCGCAAAAAAGGTACTAGGCGCCTAGATGCGCGACCGGGTCCGCGACCGCCGCCGCGACGGCCGCGACGCCGGCGATATCCGCGTCGCGTCGGTGCGGCGGCTTATGCGCGTGTTGCGGGACCGTCTGGAGCTGCGGCTGCCTGGGGGGGTTAGAAGAGAAGAGGAGAAGAAGAAGAACAAAAATAACAAAAATGACAAAAAGAAGAATAAAAGAGAGATGACATACTGGGTCCGCTCGAGCGCGACGAGTAGCCGCCGCTGTAGTAGGTGCTGCTGACGTCGCTGCGGGCGTGCAGCGGGCGCTGGTGGGTGTGGCCGACGGCGGCGCCGCCGGCGCCGGCGGCGTGGTCCTTGCGGCGCAGGCCGAGCAGCAGCAGCAGGGTGCCGGCGGCGGCGCCGAGGCCGAGCCAGCCGCCGCCGTGGCGGCTGCGGCGCTTCTCGTCGAGGCCGAGGTCCGAGTGCGGCGGCGGCGCTGCGGCGGCGGCGGGCCGGCGGCCGAACCAGCCGTTGTGGCGGCGCGCGCCGGCGGCGGCTCCGGCTCCGGCGGCCGCGCCGGCCCCGACGCCGGCCCCGGCGCCGTAGCGGCGGATGCGCTCCTCCTCAATGATAATCTCCTCGGTGTGATGGCCGTGGCGGCGGCGGCCCCCGGCGGCGGCAGCACCGGCGGCTCCGGCGGCACCGCCGAGGCCGAGCAGGGCCAGCAGGCCGTGCCAGAGACCGCGCACGAGACAGCAGGCGCACAGGGCGACAAGCAGCACGACGCCGGCCAGGGTGCCGATGACGATGCCGGCAATGGCGCCGCCCGACAGCGAGGAGCCGGAGCCGGAGACGGTGACGTTGCCCGAGGCGGTGGCGCCGACGGCGGTGCCGGTGCCGGTGGCGGTGCCGGAAGCGGCAAAGGTGGCGCCCGAGGTGACCCGGACGGGCGGGATGTAGGCCGTGGTGACGACGACGCCGCCGGTGGTAAAGGTGGTGGTGGTCAGGTGCGTCGGGGCCGGCGTGGCCACGGCACCGGCGCCGGTGGTGGTGGTGGCGACGACGCCGACGTTGGGCATGCACTGGCCCTCGTAGGCGCAGTACTGCCAGTTGGCGCAGCAGATGCTGCCGCAGGCGATCTGGCCGGTGCCCGGCCCCGGGACGCAGGCGGCAGAGGCGGCGGTGGTGGCGGCCGGGAAGTAGGAGCTGTAGGTGCTGGTAAAGGTCTCGGTCAGGGTCCAGGTGGTGGTGTAAAAGTTGATGCCGCCGCCGGCGGCCGTGTTCTGGCAGCCGGCGATGCCGTTGGAAGTGAAGCACTGCTGGTCGGCGCTGCAGCAGTACATGTTCTGGTAGCCGCAGTAGTTTGCGCAGTCGCGCGGCATCAGGAAGCCGATGCCGAGCAGGTCGTGCAGCGCGTCGCGCGGGTACGGCACCGCCGCCGCCGGCCACGCCGCCAGCGAGAGCGCCGCGAGGCCGGGCAGCAGCCGCCGCAGCGCCGTGTTGCGTGGCATGCTGCTGAGGTGAGGTTGGAGCTGAGTTGAGGTGAGGCTGGAATGAGCGAGGTCGAGGTCAATGGAATGTGAAAGAGGCTGAATGAGCGAGGTCGAGGTCAATGGAATGTGAAAGAGGCTGAATGAGCGAGATCGAGGTCAGTGGAATGTAAAAGAGGCGAGACCGTTGATAAACCAGGCCGAGATCTTGAGCCGAGATCTTATGACCAGGCCGACTGTTATGACGCCGAGACTCTCTGTACTGCTCTTGCTTCTTCACCCGTTGCAGACGACGTGCAGCGCCAATGCAGGAAGAAAGCTAAAGGTGCCGTGCGACCGCTGCCGCTGCAGATATATGGCAGCCAGACGCGGGAAAATCAAATGGCTGGGGCCAGCGCTCTGGCGGGCGCGAGGTAGCAGCTATAGTGGGTGTCCCTGCCCGTTACAGGGGGGTCCCCGCTGCGTGATGTGGGATATGGGGCGCCCGAACCGCCCGCCCAGCCTCCCGGCCCAACCTCTTTTTTTTTGACTTTTTCGCTCGGGGCTTTTTGGCCGTTTGGGGGTCTGTTTGCTGCTTGCTTTTTTGCGCAATGTCTCCGACACCCTGTCAGGCTCGTTCCTGCCAGATCAAGCCACGAGATCGATCGGCTGCATGTCTCATCGTCGATGCCGCTCTGAAGATATTGTTCCGCCGTAGATGTTTGTTCCGCCGTAGATGTTTCTTCCGCCGTAGATTCTTGTTCCACTCGTCGGCCCCCTGGCATTGGCCTTGTCGCTTTTGCGACACCGCTCAGCAACGGCGGTCAAGCCGCGAGGCATGGCCAATGGCGGGCCACCACCTGGCTGTCGTTCGCTTGTGGGCCGAGGAGTCGAATACGAGCGTGAGTTCCCGCGGAGTCACGTGATGCAGATGCGGACCACGCCGACGCCACACGCAGCGCCACACACAGCGCCACACTCCACGCGCCACACCACACCCACCCACGCCACACTCGCCACAGCGGCATTTCGTGGCCCAAGCTTGACGAAGCTGTCAAGTTTCGTCCATCGCAGCCTCGCCTCTGCCATCTCCTGTCGGCGCGATCCACCCATCGGCGTCTCT
Source organism: Graphilbum cf. rectangulosporium (assembly GCA_019925645.1). Taxonomy (NCBI): domain Eukaryota; kingdom Fungi; phylum Ascomycota; class Sordariomycetes; order Ophiostomatales; family Ophiostomataceae; genus Graphilbum; species Graphilbum cf. rectangulosporium. The sequence continues at coordinate 248,683 of JADHKI010000018.1, forward strand.
CTCTCGGCTGTGCCGGTGCTGTCGACTCTCTGCTTATTGGCCGCGCGTTGCCATTGGCTGCTCGGCTCGTCCATCTGGGCTCGGCTTCTCTCTCCGCCTCCTCCGTCTCTCCGTCTCGGCTTCTCTCGTCTCCGCCTCCTCCGTTCTCCTCCGTCTCGGCTTCTCCCTCCTCCCCTCTCCTCCTCCGCTCCGGCCATGTCCCTCGACGCGCCGGCATACCTGGTGGCCATCCAGAACAACATCCGCGCGCGGCCCATTCCCTGGGATGGCGCGGTGCGCGCCGGCACCGTTCTGGAGTGGCAGCTGGCCAAGATCCGCGCCGTCGACAAGGTCAAAAAGGACGCGCGCAAGCAGGCCGTCGAGGCCGACCTGGACGGCTTCCGCCTGCTCTTTGCCGGCAGCAGCTCCGGAAGCGGCGCCCCCGCCGAGACCAGCGTCCTGCAGTCCGCCGCCAAGCGCCCCGACGTCGTCAAGTACATTCTGGTCCTGCTGAGCGATTTGCTCGAAAGTGAGTGTGTGTGTTGGGCGCAGATCGCGGTGCTGTGCTGTGCTGTGCTGTGCTGTGCTGTGCTGTGCTGTGCTGTGCTGGGTGTTGAGTGCGGATGGCGGTGCGGTGTGCGCTGGGTGCGTGCTGACGGACAGGTATCCCGGCCCTGGCCAAGGCCATCCTCACCCGCGACCCCAACCCCTACAAGGACCTGCTGCCGCTGCTCGCCCACTCCACCAACGCTGAGGACGACATCCCGCTGCTGGCCTCGACCGTGCTGACCGCCCTCATGGCCGCCGCCCGCGACGAGTCGCCCGCCACCGTCGCCCGCGCCCTGCCCGCCCTGCTGAGCTACCTCTCGTCGCTGCTCAAGGACCCCGTCGCCGGCGTCCAGGATATCGGCGTCCAGCAGCTCTCCGCCCTGCTCTACAGCAAGCCCACCCGCCGCCAGTTCTGGGCCCAGCGCAGCGAGACCGTCGCCCCGCTCGTCGTCATCCTGCGCGCCGCCGCCGGCGTCAGCGTCTCCGGCGACGCCGCCACCGCCAGCCTCTGGACCGGCGCCGCCGCCGCCGCCGGCGCCGCTGCCGCCATCACCTCCTCCTCCTCCTCCTCCTCCTTTGCCGCTCCAGCCGGCCGCGCCGCCTCGCTCTTTGACGGCGCCATGGCCGGCGGCGTCAGCCTGCAGCAGCTCTACCACGTGCTGCTGGTGCTGTGGCAGCTCGCCTTTGACGCCGCCGACGTCGGCGACGACCTGAACGAGTGAGTGTCTTTTGCTCGTCCGTCGTCTGTGCTTTGTCGTCTTCGTCGTCTGCTTTGTCGTCTTCGTCGCCTGCTTTGTCGTCTGTGCTTTGTCCTTTCTTCTCGTCCGCTTCGTCCTTTCTGCTCGTCCGCTTCATCCTTTCTCCGTCTTCTCCCTGACATCCCAGCGAGTACGACATTGTCGTGCTGTATGCGCAGCTGCTGCGGCTGTCGCCCAAGGAAAAGACGACGCGGCTGCTGGTGTCGACGCTGCTGAGCCTGCTGGACGCCAACCGCTCCTCGCTGCTGCCCGCCGCCGTGCTGGCGCGCCTGCCGGCGCTGCTGCACAACGTCGCCGCCCGCCAGCACGCCGACCCGGACCTGCAGGCCGACCTGCAGGCGCTGCGCGACCTCCTCGACGACTACGCCGCCACCAAGACCACCTTTGACGAGTACGTCGCCGAGGTCAACTCGGGCCACCTGCGCTGGTCGCCGCCGCACCGCAGCGCCGTCTTCTGGGCCGAGAACGCCCGCCGCATCCTCGACACCGACCACGGCGCCATCCCCCGCAAGCTCGCCGACATTATGAGCAAGCCCTGGGACGCCGACAAGGCCGTCCTCGCCATTGCCTGCAACGACGTCGGCGCCCTCGTCCGCGAGGTCCCCGAGCGCCGCGCCGCCCTCGAGAAGCTCGGCCTCAAGACCCGCGTCATGGAGCTCATGGCCGAGCCCGACGAGAACGTCCGCTGGGAGAGCCTGCGCGCCCTCGGCGGCTGGCTCAAGTACAGCTTCGACACCAAGTGAATGTGTCCTTGTTTTCTGCCGCGTTTTGCTGTCGGGTTTGCTGCCGCGTTTGCTGCCGTCCCCGTTGTCATTGTATCTGCGTCTTGGGTTTTTCGTTTTTGGCAGCCTGCACGCCTGTTTGCGTTTGGCCTGCAGACCGCTGTCATGTACAAATCTAGAATCAATCTTTTCAAAGCCATGCGTAACACGCCGTCAAAGCACCAGTGCCACCGTCAAATTCATAGCACCAAAATATAATACAACGGTCGCATGCACAACCCGCCAAAACCATACACCAAAACAAGTACCAAGGGTATCGAAAGTGCCAGGCTGGGCGGCTCAACTCTTGAGAAGCAAAAAAGGGCCAGCCAGACAAGGTCGCGGCCTGCCGACAAGTGTATATCGTAGTCCAAGAAAGAAACAATCACCCCCCCCCCAAAAAAAGCCAAAAGGGCTCCAGAAGAAGATGTAAAAAAACAAAGACAGCCCGCTCCATTACCATTATATGATCGTACCGCGTCGTCGGACAGCTAGACCGGGTCCTTGCCTTCGAGAATGCGCCGCGCCGCTGCGATGCGCCGCCGGAAGTCGCGGCTCTCGGAGCTGGCCCGGCCGGTCTCGGTCAGGCCCAGGACGCAGCGGCCCAGCGCCTCGACCGTGCGCTCAATGAGGAACTGGTCTTCCTTGAAGAGCGCCTGCAGCGCCGGCGACTGCGCCATGGCCACGCTGGCGCTGCTTTCCGGACGGCTGTACCGGCCGTCCAGGCCGGACGACGACGACGACATGCTCTGCTGGCTGGCCGCGCCGAGCTCGCGCCCGCTCGGAGACGACAGCCCGCTGGCCACCTGTTCGCAGATGCTCGCCGTCTCGCTGAGCAGCGTCTCCGACAGGCTCCGGAGCTCGTCGCTGCCCCCTCCCCCCACCGGGGACGACGCGGCCTGGGTGGTCGACGGAGGGGCGCTCGTGCTGGCGCCAGCACCGCCGCCGCCGCCGGCTCGGGGCGGCCAGGCGATGCTGCCCAGGGATCCGCTCCCGGCCTGCTTGTTGCGGCTCACGAGCGGGAAGCTGCGCGTGGTCCCGGTCGACTCAAACGACGACACCGACGGCCGGTGGCCCCCAATGGCCGCGCTGCTGGCCGGCCGCCGGACCATGGCCGGCTGCTGCGTGTGCCGCGGCTCCTCGACGCTCTTTCGCTTGGCATGGGCGCGAATGGTGCGCGTGCTGATGCCGACGCCGTTGACGGCAGCGTGCATGTCGGGCGAGTGCGCACCCTTGACCGCGTGCGTGTCGGGCGAGTGCGCACCCCTGATCGCGCGCGTGTCAGAGTACACCTCGCCGTCTGTCGCTGCTCGGTGCGAGGCCAGCCGGCTTTCTGTCGCCGCCGCCGCCACCGCCGCCACCGCCGCCGCCGCCTCCTCCGACTCGATGCTGGCCCGCTTGGCCCGGCTCGATCGGCCTTCGGTGGCGGTCGCAAACGAGTCTGCCGACGACACCGAGGTGGCGCTGCCTCGGCGGCTGCGCGAGGACTGGGCCGTGGGCACGCGGCTGACGCTGCCGACAACGGGCCCGCGCGTGGTCTCGACCGAATCCTCCGAGCTGAAACTGCCGCTGCGCAGGTGCCGGGCCAGGCGCTGCTGGCTGATCGTGCCCAGGGCGCTGTGCAGGATAAAGTGCTCATAGTCAAAGGCGTCTTCGCGGTCCTCGTGCGAGATCTGCTCCTGCACCGTGTCGTGGTACAACGACTCGCCGCTTTCGCTTTCGTAGCCGCCGTCGCGGTACTCCACCGCCGACTCCATCTCGGCCTCACTCTCCAGCTCCGCGTCCAGCTCCTCGTCCAGCTCCTCGTCCAGCTCCTCGTCCAGCTCTTCGTACAGCTCTCCGTCAAGCTCCTCGTATGGGCCCTCTTCGTCGTTGTAGGCCGCTTCTTCCTCTTGGTCGGCTCCGCCGTACTCGGTACGCGAGTCGTCGTCCATGTCATCGTAGCCGTCGTCCGCCGCCGCCGCCGCCGCCGCTGCCGCCGCCGCCGCCGCCGCAGCTTCGGGAGCATACGGCGCCTTGGCCAGCCCCCCCAGGACGGGCGACTCGGTCTGGTTCTCGTGGGTGGGACCAGGGACAGCGAGCCTGGCCATGCTGCCCGGTTGCCGAGGGTCATCCGAGCGCCCCCCCCCGCCAGCCGACGATAGGGTCTTCTTACTGCCATCGCCGCTAGATGAATGGCTTCCGGCGGCGGTTGTAAAGACAGGAGGGGCTGCGCTCGCCTCTTCTGGACCGTAAGCAGCTGCCTCGCGTTCCGAGGAGGGGCGGTGAGCCTGGTCTCCGTCGACGCTGGACAGCTCGCCGTTCCAGGGATTGCGGTCGCTGGTGGCCGCTTCGTGCGCGGCGACGACTTGGGGCGCCTGTACGGCCACCGCCGCCCCCGCCCCCACCGCCACCGGCTCAGCGTACCACTGGTCGATGCGGGCATGCGTAAAAGGGCTGGGCGTGCGCAGGCTCTGCAAGCTCCTCCGCTTCATGCTGTCGGCGCGGGCCTGCTCGCGCAGCGAGGTGATCTTGCCCTTGAGCCCCTTCATCTGGTCCTTGAGGTCGCGCATCTGGGCCACCGAAGCCGAGCGCGTCAGGCCCTTGTTGTCGTGAAAGGTGCCGAAGCCGGGGCTCCGGGCGCTGCCCATGGCGCTGCCCATGCTCAGCTGGGAAGCAGAGCGGTCGGTGGGCGCGGGCGCTGTTGCAAGCGGAGCGGCCGTGGTCTTTTCGTCCAGCACGTCGTTCTCGCTCAGCGGCTCCAGCGCGCTCGCCTCGGCCGCTTTGCCGTACGGCGCTCGCGGGTAGCCGCCGCCGCCCCGCAGGCTGTCCTGCATCCGCTCGACGCTTCTCGAGCTGGAGAGGTGCGTCTGGCGGTAGCCGCCGGCGGCGCCCAGGGCACTGGCCGACCGCTGGGGGAAGGCGTGCGGGTTCGGAGCCCCGCTCGAAGACAGCGAGTTGTCGCTGCCCAGGCGCGCATGTCCCGGCGAGTAGATGGAGTCCTGGAGCCGCGTGTCGGCCAGGGCCGTGGCGGAGCGGACGGGCAGCTGGGGCGAGGGCGTCGACCCGTCCGAGGTCAGGGAACTCGCAGACGGCGACGACCTGTGCAGAGAGCGCGCGCGGGTGAGGTTGCCTTCCATAGTCTGAGGCCGTCAGCAAGGTCAAAAGGCGCATAAAAAAGCCTCAGCCCCCTCTCCATGGCGCAACAAGGCACTTACCGTCAGCCGCCGCTTTGCATTGGCCAGGATCTCCTCGGCACGCCGGCTGATGGATGCCGTGGAGAGCCGGCGGTCGTCCGAGTCGCCTTCGTTGCTGCTGTTGGCGTGGTCGCGCGTGGTGGGCACGGTCAGGCGAGTCGGCGAGGCGATGGCGGGCGTGTGCATGGGTGGCACTGACAGAGGCACGTCGCGGGTCTCGAGGGGGTGGTGGCGGAACGTGTCGTCGCGAGTCTCGAGGGGGTGGTGGAAGGCGTCGTCGCGGGACTCGAGGGGGTGGTGAAAGGCGTCGTCGAGGTAGGACTCGGCCACGCTTTCTTCGTCGTCGCCCTGGAAGACGCTGTCTCCCACACTCATGGTGTCGTCAAAGTCGGCAAAGAGGCCCGTCTGGTCTTGAGTCCTGATGGTGCTGTTGCTGTCGATGGAGTCGCGGCGGCCGAGGTCCTTGTTTTTTTGGAGCTGCTGCTGCTGTTGGTGTTGCTGCTGCTGATATTGTTGTTGTTGTTGGTGTTGCTGCTGCTGCTGCTGCAGTTGCAGTTGCAGATGTTGCTGCCTGGCGCGCTGCTTCACGCCGCCGAGACCACTCTTCTTGACGCCGTGGTGGCTTGCGTCCTCGACGCCGCCGGCCGAGGGCGAGGGCCGGCGAGCGGCGTCGCCGTTCATGGCTTGATACTGGCGCATCATCTGGGGCGTGGGCGTGTGCCTGGACGAGGAGGAGCGGGACGGCGTCGGAGAGTTGTCGTCGTCGTCGTCGTCGTCGCCGCCGCCGCCGCCGCCGCCCATGCCGCGGCGGCGCGCAGATGTCGGCGATGGCCTTCCGGAGGTGCTCTCGACTTCGGTGACCTCGCCAATGTCGGAGAGCATGGTGCCGTTGCCGTAGATGATGGGGGTGGTGGGCGTGACGGGGCCGGCCGGGAAGCCGTGGTCGGAGACGGCCGAGGGGATGGCAGCGAAGAGATGCTGCAGGTTGGTGTCGGGCGAGGCATCATTGGCGTGCTTCCACATGACCCGGGGGTCGCCGTCGTCGAAGCTGGGAGAAAAGGCGCGCTCGTAGTCGGGCAGGATCATGTCGGGGTTGGTCAGAGTCGGCGAGGGCGGCTGCGGCGGATACGGCTGCCGGCCAGGACCCATGCGGGCTTCCATAGCAGCCATTGCGGCGATGGACGTCCGTCTGTGCCGTATATCGTCTGCCGTATCGTCTGCCGTATCGTCTGCCGTATCGTCTGCCGTATCGTCTGCCGTATCGTCTGTGCCGGATGTATGATCGTAATCGTCTACACCGTATGATCGTATGTACCAAGATCGTCTGACCGAGATCGCCTGTACCGAGATCGCCTGTGCCCGTACTATCTGTAGACGAGAGCGTCTATCGGTTGTATGGCGAGTCGCTGCCGGTCAAGATATCACTCTCGGGGCTGGTGCACAGCGTCGAGGCGCGGCGGTCCAGACAGGAGAGATGGCAGTCGGGCAGGTGCCGGCCTGTGATTGGCAGCTGTGGCAGCAGCCGTGGCAGCAGCCGGGTCGCGGGAAAGAGATCCAATGCGCAGTAGATCGTGGTGGCGGCCGTGGGGGTTTTTTTCCGGGCAGGATCACCGTCTCGGATTTCAGATGCGCAGGCTGCGGTCGACCGCTGAGAAGGACGGGCAGGGAGCAGCGAGAGCGCGCATCGAGCCGATATGGGCGCCAATACGGTTTGTCTGTCCGTGGGGTCCACGGTTCTGATTTGGCGATTTGGCGACTGGGCGATTTGGCGACTGGCGATTTGGCGACTGGGCGATTTGGCGATTTGGCGATTTGGCGATTTGGCGATTTGGCGATTTGGCGATTTAGCCGTTTGGCCGTTTGGCCGCTTGGCCGTATTTCGAGGCCCGCTGCCGCGTTCAGGGGCGCCGAGGGGAGCGAGCTGGGGCCAGCTGCAGCCAGCCAAGCCCAAGCCGGCACGGCGCAGAAAAAAAAAAACAAAAAGAGAAAAGAACCCTGAAAACCCTGCACCCTCACCGCCCAAATCCACACTGCAAGGCCGTCGTCGATGCCGAAGCCGTCTGCGATTGTCTGACGCCTTTTTTTCCTCTTTTTCCTTTTTTCTTCTTCTTCCCTCTCAGTCTCCCCCCTCAAGAATGCACGGCTCGTGGGGCCCACGTGTGGTAGACAGTGTCAATCGCTTCCGGCAAGGCAAAAAAGATGGTCTGGTCTGGTGGCCTTTTTTGCTTCTTTTTTGGTTCTCCCCTTTTTCGTTTCTTTTTCGGGCGTCGCGATCGGCGCTGTTGCGTGCTCCTTCCCTCCTTCCCCCTTTTCGCATGCCTCGAGCTGCGCTTTCCTTGCCGTGCGATCTACCAGCTAATTTTTCCATCACCTCCGTCCCCTTGCCTGGTCGCTGTCCCGCTCCGATTTTAGGGGCTTGACCCACCAGACCGGCCAGTAAGACGCGTCGTGCAGCGGTGTCACCGCAATCTGCGCAAGGGGCTGCACAGCAGCTGCAGCCCCTTGTGGCTGCCTATTGTGGCTCCTCTGTAGCGAGGCTCTATGTATCTATCTTACTCCATATTTGTATCTTGCTCCGTACTCCGTAATCTGCCTGGATCGGACCCATCACGCCTACTACGCTGGAAGCGATCGAGACGAGCTTGGCTCTGCTGTCTTTCAGGTCGTTTATTCATTGCGGCTTTGTATAACATCGCCGGCGGATGTGGGATGTGATGATGAGGCCGACGTGGACATGGAGTGTCCAACAGCATTCGCGTCGTCGGCTTTCAGTGGGCAAAGGCCTGTGTGCGCTGTCTCGTAAGATACATTGCCAGCTGGCATTTGCTGTTGGCGGTCGGTAGGGCAGCTGCAACGTCTGCAGTAAGAAGATACTGTTTGTTCTTGTCGTCTACCAGAATAACCGCCACATAATAATGCCAGGGAGATCGCCAGCCTCACTGATCTGGCTTGTCTCGACGGGTCACGTCATACCGATAATCGAGAGTTCGATCCCTCGAGCCGAAACAAAATGATCCTCTGAGCCGAAGCAGGATTGCTCCCTCTGAGAGCCGAAAAAAATCAGCAAACAACCAGGCTCACTCGATGTTTTGTGTCTTTTGTTATTAATCAGTGCTATATACTCCGACGGAGTAACCAGTGCAGATTACAGTGGACCCACAGCGGGGTACTAAGCCCGCGACGGCTAAAAAAAAACCTACGTCAGGAACGAGCCTCGCGCAGACCAAAAAAAAAAAAGAAACCGATCCGATCCCACGCACTGCATCTGGAAATCATCCGCTTGCTTGCCGTCGTCTCCGCTTGCGCTGCAGCAGCAGCCTCTATGAGGCAGTACAAGACCCTGTATCAGACAGCCGTGTCTGAGTTGCGCGTCACACGAGAGCACTCCCGAAAGACGACCCAGCCGTGAACCATGAGCAAGTTCGGCGTCATGGTGATGGGCCCGGCGGGCGCAGGAAAGGTAGGGCGGGCTTTATTTTCGCTGATCTGCAAGAGCTGACGCCGGCCAGTCGACGTTTTGCGCGGCCCTGATCACGCACCTGCAGCTGAACCGGCGGTCGGCCTTTTACGTCAACCTGGACCCGGCGGCCGAGACGTTTGAGCACAGCCCCGATCTGGACATCCGCGACCTGATCTCGCTCGAGGACGTCATGGAGGAGATGGGGCTCGGGCCCAACGGCGGGCTCATCTACTGCTTCGAGTTCTTGATGGAGAACCTCGACTTTCTGACCGAGGCGCTCGACTCGCTGACAGAGGAGTACCTCATCATCTTTGACATGCCCGGGCAGATCGAGCTGTACACGCACGTGCCCATCCTGCCGGCGCTGGTGCGCTTCCTGACGCGCACGGGCGCGCTCGACATCCGCCTCTGCGCGGCCTACCTGCTCGAGGCCACCTTTGTCGTGGACCGCGCAAAGTTCTTTTCCGGCACGCTGAGCGCCATGAGCGCCATGATCATGCTCGAGATCCCGCACCTCAACATCCTCAGCAAGATGGACCTCGTCGAGGGCCAGGTGCGCAAGAAGGACCTCAAGCGCTTCATCACGCCCGACGTCGGCCTCCTCGAGGACGACCCCGCCGCAGCCGACGCCGCCGCCGATGCCGCCGCGTCCGCCGCCGACCCCCGCGACCGTGCGCAGCTCATGCGCGGCACCAGCTTCCACCGGCTCAACCTGGCCGTGGCCAACCTGATTGAGAGCTTCAGCATGGTGTCGTACCTCAAGCTGGACGCGTCCAGCGAGGACAGCGTCGGCGCCATTCTCAGCTACATTGACGACTGCATCCAGTACCACGAGGCGCAGGAGCCCAAGGAGCTCAAGGACGAGGAGTACGAAGACGAAGAGCTCATGTAGAGCGGGGCGGGGAGTGGAACATGTGCTTTCTGGGTCTGGTTGGATCATGATTTGATTTTTGACTTTTGATTTTGATTTTTGATTTCTTTTTTTTTTACCTTGGCTAAAAACGATTCGTGTACAGTATGGGCCGCATCGTGCGTGGGCGTGACAGGGGGGTGGGTTAGGGGGAGGGGGCGTGAGTATGAGGCGGAGTCGGCATGAGGGACGGCTAGAGGCTGGAAGAGGCTGGATGGAATCGTCTTCTTGGGTGCGTGGCGCCGTTCCGGAGGGGGCCTTTTGAAATCCGGCCAGACATGTGCATAGCGGTGGCGTTCCGGTAGGAGACAACTCTGGTATCAGGCTTGCTGAATTCGGGCGTGCTTCTGGGCCGTCGGTGTCTGGTATCGTAGGCGTGTTTCGTACTGCAGTCTGCAGTCTGCAGTCTGTCGTCTTCTGCTCTTGTCTGCAGTCTGTCGTCCTCTGCTCTTGTATGAGTCTGCCGTCTTCTGCTCTTGTCTGCAGTCTGCCTTTTGCCGTCTTGTTTGCAGTTTGTCTGCTTTTTCGTCTGCAGTCCGTCTGCCTTCGATGCAGTCCGTCTGCCTTTCAACTGCAGTCTGTGTGTCTTTCAACTGCAGTCCTTTTCAATCGTCCGCAAAGGCCTCACCGGCTCGACCAGCCGCGGGCCTGTCCCTGGTGGCCGGCGCGGTAGGCGGCCTGGGCGCGCACCTGCTGCTGCTGGTACTTGTTGTACTCGGCGTTCCAGGTGTCGCGCACAAAGAGGGCGTAGCCGAGCAGGCGGCCGCCGAGGGCGGCGGCGTCCTGGGCGGACTGGGCGAGGCCGCGCTGCCAGGCGCAGGCGACGAGCAGCACGAGGGCGGACCACCAGGCGACGCGCAGGGCCAGGCGCGTCCACCACATGACCATGCGGCGCATCATGGCCAGCACCTGCAGCACCAAAAAGAGCAGCACCAGCAGGACGCCCAGCACGACGAGGTCGGGCGAGTCGTGCAGCACGCGCACGGCGCGGTCCAGCAGCGGCGCGGCCATGCCGGCGGCGGCGGCGCCCCAGGCGGCGGCGAGCGGCGTCACCGCGTCGGCCGCGCGCGAGACCTGCTCGGCCACGACGAGGGCCCAGACGTGCAGGCGGGCGTCGGAGCGCAGCGCGTATTCTTCCACGGCGGCGCGCAGGGGGTCGGGGAGGCCTGCTGGGATGTGTGAGAAGCGTGGCGTCCAGCGCACGGCGAAAACGCAAACACGCGAGACGACGCAAGACGACGCAAGACGACGCAAGACGATAACAACAAGCACAATCAAGATGACTTACTCTGAAAGGCGTTCAGAATGCTGCTGTCCATGTCGAGATGCGGTTCCGGCAGCGAGGGCGGGCGAGAAAGCATCCAACGAGTAGAGATAATTGCCGTCTCAAACAGCACACGCGGCGGACAAGAGCTGTGCCGGTTCTCTTTGTGCGGCGATGGTCTCGTCGCCTCTGAAAGGGAAAGGCGGCAGGGCAAAGTGGCGGTCGCGGCTGTCTGATGAGGCTCCGGGCGAGAATCCCAGATTTTGGATGACTAAGCCGGCACGTGAGCACAGGAGGTGAGGATGTAAAGGGAGAGGTGAGGTGGGAGGGACAAGAAGTGAGGGGTGAGGAGAGGTGAGGTGGGAGGGACCAAAAGTGAGGGGTGAGGAGGTGAGGAAAAGGCAAAAAGACAAAAAGTAGGCCAACAGGCCAACAGGCACACGCACACAAGACGGCCGTTTTATCTCGTTTCTTGCCATGCCACGACAGTGGCCGTCTATGCGTTGGGTTAGCTGGAGTGGAGCCCATGCGCTGGCGCTATAAATAGGGCGCCAAAAAGACCCACCATTGTATGACTAACAAAAGGAGCTTCTGCGCAGAAGCTCTGCTCGGCACCTCGCCATTGCCAAAAACGCCATGGCTTCTCTCGTGATCCGCAACCTCTCGGTGACGCCGCTGGAGCTCACGCTGGTTGAGCGGTTTGCGGGCGGCTGCGGCGGTGGCGGCGGCGGCGGCGTAAAGGGCGCGCTCTGGGGCGTCCTGCGGCCTCTGAGTTTAGGGGGGGGGCGAGGAGGAGGAGGCGGCGGCGGCGGCGGCGGTGCTGGTGCTGTTTCTGAGCCTCTGGCGCGCGAAGAGGTCAGCGTGACGATTGGGCCCTTTGAGACGCGGCGGACCGAGGTCCGGGCGGCGGCGGCCGGGCGGGCCGAGGTTGTGCGGCTGACGCTGCGGGCGGCTCGCGGCCGCTCCTACACGGTGGAGATCCCGGCGGCATCGGCGCGCAGCGTGGAGCTGGTGCCCAAGGACGGCGACGGCGACGGCGGCAACTCGCCGCCGCGCTTCACGGCCGTCTACAGCAGCCGCGGGGCGCACCTGGCGGTGCTGAGCAGCGCGGCGCTGGCGTCGTGGATGGCGACGGTGGACGGGGCCTGGCCGCTGTCGAGCCTGTCGCTGCCGGGCACGCACAACAGCCCGGCGTGCTTCCGGGCGCTGCCGTCGGTGCGGTGCCAGGCCGTGGACGTGCGCACGCAGCTTGAAAACGGCGTGCGCTTCCTCGACGTGCGCGTCAGCGTGCCGGCCGGCGGCGGCGGCGGCGGCGGCGGCGGCGGAGGGGGCCCGGCGGCGCAGCACCCGCACCTGGACGCCCGCCCGGGGGGCCTCAGCCTGGTGCACTCGTCCTTTTCCGTCAGCCTCGCGGCCACGCGCTGGTTCGCCGAGCTCTACGACACCCTCTGCGCCTTTCTCGACGCCCACCCGAGCGAGACGCTGCTGCTGAGCGTCAAGCGCGAGGGCACCGGCCGCGGCTCCGACGCCGACCTCGCCCGCCAGCTGCGCCAGCACTACATCGGCGCCGCCCGCCACCGCTGGTTCACCGAGCCGCGCATCCCCACGCTCGACGAGGTGCGCGGCCGCATCGTGCTGGTGCGCCGCTTCCGGCTGCCGGCCGCCGACGCCGCCGACGCCGCCGGCGCCGACTGGGGCATCGACGCCTCCGACTGGCCCGACAACTGCGCCGACGCCGCCGTCGGCAGCGGCCACCTGCGGCTGCAGGACTTTTACCAGGTCCTGCAGACCGGCAACATTGAGCGCAAGATCCAGTACGCCTGCGCACACCTCGAGCGCGCCGCCGCCCGGGTCTTTGCCCGCGCCGCCGCCGCCGCCGCCGCCTCCGCCGCCGCCGCAAAGGACCACCACCACCCTCCTCTCTTCCTCAACTTCCTCAGCGGCAGCAACTTTTTCAATGCCGGCTGCTGGCCCGAGAACATTGCCGCGCGCGTGAACCCGGCCGTGATCGAGCATCTCTGCATGCGGCACGGCGAGGCCGGCGACGACGCGGGCCACGGCGCGACCGGCGTGGTCGTGACCGACTGGGTCGGCGCCGACGGGGACTGGGATCTGATCCGCTGCATTGTGGCGTGGAATGCGCGGCTGCAGTTGGTTTAGTTGCGGTTATTGTCCAGGTTGCACTTTGCTTTTCATTTGGTTGCAGTTTCAGCGTTACATTCTCATCTAGACCAGCGTTACATCTCATTCAGACCAGCGTTACAATTCTCATTCAGACCAGACTAGGTTACAGTTCTATATACATCCAGACTCGGTCTGGACTGGTGTGACAACGCCAGCACCGATACGCGACGTTACCTGTGAGGCGTTAGCACAGGCCAGCTTGGTCCTCGTAAACAGCAGTCGAAAAAACACAGATCAGGCTAGTTGGGTTCCATTAGCAATGTCCAATATCCAATGTCCAATGTCCACAGACGACTCACCTCATTAAATCAGATTTGGTATGTTGTGTTCATGCCCGGTCAAAGACCGAATCAAACAGTGTGAATAACGTATCATCATTGTGCGAAGAAAAAAGCGCTGCTAAGCAAGCATCTTTGTATTACCTAGACAGAGCGTCAGCAGGGGGGCCACGGCGGTCGAGACGAAGAGAAGCAGGCGTCTAGCGTGGCTGATCAGGTGACGAAGTCTCATCAAGAAGACCTCCCTGGGTCTCTCCCCACAAGGATTGTACGTCCTTGCTGAGCGGGAAGAGGCAGGGAGGCGTCATTATGTCCGCCCGTTCGTTCAAACTTTCATCAGGATGCCAGGGGAGAGGAGGACGAGTGAATGTACCTGTCTGACGTTAGCGAGGCCCTTTGGGAATCTTGCGCAGACAGAAAGCGTGTGCAGGAGAGAAAAAAAATCAGACAAGGCTGAAACAATATTTCCACATTGTGTATTCGGCAAGAGGAATTCCTAGATTTGGTGTTTTTGTCATCACGTTGGGGGGGAAGGGGCCAGTAAAAGCAGCAAAGCAAAAGCAAGCTGTACCTTTTTACATGTACCGCTTGTAAAGAGCGGAAGAGAAGCGAAAGACTGTCAACAAAATCCCATTTACTAAATCATGTTAGCACTGAGCAGACCAGGCAGGACACGATGTGGACGAGGGTTTGCTCAGGGTAATTCTAGAGTAATTGTAGTCCCCACGGATAGGTAAGATTTGGATTGTTCGTAGGTAATCATCACGGCAAAGAGGCAGGAGAGGAGGGACGGGTGTGCGTACCTGAGGAGACGGCGTGGCGCCGCGCTGTGAGAAGAGGCAAGAGAAGAGAAAAAAGAATTCGGCACGAAAAGACTTTTAAAAAATTTTGTCTGGCCCGTGCGTTGTTAGTCAGCCGTGGGGCCCGCCGGTCAGGCTGCCAGGTTAGGCCGCAGGTTAGGCGCCCAGGTTAGGCATCTCCGCCGCTAGTGGCGGCTCCGCCTCCGCCTCTTTCCGGGGCGGCCTCTCTGCCTTGGTTTATCTGTCTGATTCTCGTCTTTGATCTCTTTTCGTCTACTTTTCTTTCGTCTACGTCTCTTTCGTCTACTTTTCTTTCGTCTACTTTTCGTCTTGTCCTCAGCCCAGTTGTCTGCCATCCATTGGTTCTCTCCCTCCACCGTCTCTTCTCCGACTGGCCGACCCTCGACCATGTCAGCCCTCGGCGGCATCTGGGTGCCGCTGGCGCAGCGCGCGCTGCGGCAGGCCCTGGTCGCGGGCGGGCGGGCGGCGGCGGCGCTGCGCAGCCAGGTGGCGGCGGTGCGTGCTGTGCCGCTCGGGCAGCCGCTGCCGCGCCTGGCCTTGCGGCGGCAGCTGAGGCGCGGCGCGGCACGGTGGCTGTCGAGCGGCGGCGGCGGGTCGGCGGCAGGGCTGCTGCGGCGCTTTGCGAGCACAGCGTCAGCGGCAGCATCGTCGTCGTCGTCGTCGTCCGGCGGCGGCCGCCTGCGCTTTCTGCCGTCCCGGATCGGCGCGCAGGCCGTGTGGCGCGCAAGCGGGCGCGCGCCCTTTGCGACGGCTCTGCGGCCGAACCTGACGGGCGGGGCGCTGCCGCGCTCGGCCGGCGGCTACGGACTCGGCAGTGGCGCTGGCGGCGCTGGCGGCGCTGGCCGGGCGGGTGCGCGGTACTTTTCGCACACGCCGGCGGCGCCGGCGCAGGTGGTGCAAAACGTGTCGCAGGCGATGCGGGCGTTTTGGCTGTCGGGCCAGCGTGCGCGCTTTGACGGCGTCGACGGCTGCGGGCGCGCGCGCTACGCGGCCCTGGGCGCGCGCGAGGCGGAGGCGGCGCAGCGGCTGGCGGTGTCGGCGCCGGGCTCGGGCTCGGGCTCGGCGGCCGCGCCCGGTGCCTTTGTCGACTTTGCCCTCAGCCCCACGGTCACGGCTCTGGGCGCGGGCGGCTTTCCGTTGGCGGCCGGCGCGGCGGCGGCCGGCAGCTCGCTCGGCGCCGAGGGATTCCTCGACGTGCTGGCGGCCGACTTTGCGCGCGCGCTGCGGGATCTCGGCGCCGTGCTGGCCGACGTGCGGCGGCTGGCGGCGCTCGGCGATCTGCCGGTGATGCTGCTGCACGACGGCGGCGGCGGCAGCGGCAGCGGCAGCGGCGGCGGCACGGTGCTGCGCGTGCGCTTTCCCGGCGTCGACGCGGCGACGGCGGACCGGCTGTGTGCGGACCTGGGCGTGACGCGCGGCGTTGTGGGCGAGGATGTGGTGGCGGCGGCGCTGCGGTTTCCGTTTGCGCCGGGTGCCGAGTTTAGCGGGATCGGTTCAGCCGGATCCGGGTTCGGGTCCGGGTCCGGGTCCGGGTCCGGGTCCAAGTTCGGGTCCGGCCTCGGAGGATGCTCCGGCTCGTCCTCGTTCGACGTCGCCGACTTGGAAGACGCCTACTTTGGCTGGGCCGGCGCGGCCGGCGGCAGCGTCCCGGCCTCGCATGCCGGCTCGGGCGTGCACGCGTCCAGCGACTTTGAGGGCGTCGAGGGCGTCTACCGCTTTTTGGACGCGTGCGAGCGCCACCGTGTGTTGGGTGGCAGTCCGGCGTCTCGGTAGCTCGTTGGGTGCGCTCGTTAGATACGCCAATATGACCTTTTTGTGTCCTCAGGCATCTTTAGCTCTAGTGTCCTCAGGCATCTTTAGCACGTAGGACCTAGGCCTAAGCACCTCAGGCACTATTTAATGATCACGTACGGCCCCACTTTCCACCGAAACACCACACATCACCAACATGGACCTTGTCGGGCAGCGACGGTCGTACGGCGGCGCGCTGTGCACGATCCGCTACGTGGGCGAGGTGGCGGGCGCGGCGCCGGGCCTGTGGCTGGGCGTGGAGTGGGACGATGCCGGGCGCGGCAAGCACGACGGCGTGCACCGGGGCGTGCGCTACTTTTGCTGCCGGGCCGGCGCCGGGCCGGCGGCGGCGTCGTTTGTGCGGCCGGCGCGGCCGGCCGACGCGCCGCGGACCTTTCTGGAGGCGGTGCGGGCCAAGTACGCGGGCGCCGACGCCGACGCCGACGCCGGCGCCGACGCCCACACGGCCGGCGCGGCCGCGCCCGGCCACCCCCCCCCGGCCGCCGTCGTCATCTCGGGCAAGACGGCCGAGGAGGTCGGCTTCGACAAGGTGCGGCGGCAGCTGGCGCAGATCGAGACCCTGCGCGTGGTCATCCTGGAGGGCATGTGCGTGGCGGCCGACGCGCGGCCCGGCGACCCGCCCGGCGCCATCGCCGCCGCCTGCCCGGCCATTGCCGAGCTCGACCTGAGCCGCAACCTGTTTACGCGCCTCGCCACGGCCGCGCGCATCTGCCGCCAGCTGCCGCAGCTGCGGCGCCTGCGCTTGGGGTGGGTGGTCCGTTTGGGCTGCTGCCCTCTGTCCTCGGTGATTCGGGAAATCGTCGCTAATTCTCAGCCGCAACCGCTTCGAGGTCGACGACGACGACGACGACGGCACCGCCTTCCGCGGCGTCTGCGAGCTCGGCCTCGAGGAGACGCTGCTGTCGTGGCCCGACATCTGCCGCGCCGCCGCCCGCGCGCCGCAGCTGGCGTCGCTGGCCGCCGGCCACAACCGGTTCGCGGCGCTGCGGCCGGTCCCGACGACGGGCCTTTATGGCGGCCTCCCGGCCTCGCTGACTGCCGTCAACCTCGAGTTCAACGCCTTTACCGCCCTCGCCGACCTCGCCGCCCTCGCCGCCCTGCCCGCGCTGCGCACGCTGCACCTCAAGGGCAACCGCATCGCCGCTGTTTCCGGCTCCGGCTCCGGCTCCGGCTCCGGTTCCGGTTCCGGTTCCGATTCCGGTTCCGGCCCCGCCTCCGCCTCCGGCCCCGCCTCCGCCTCTCCCTCCCCCGTCTTTGCCGCCTCGCTGCACTACGTCGACCTCTCCTACAACCAGATCGCCTCCTGGGCCGTCGTCGACGCGCTGCCCGACGTCTTCCCGGGCCTCTCGTCGCTGCGCCTCGCCCACAACCCCATCTACGAGAACCCGCACCTCGAGGATGCCTCCTCTTCTTCTGCTGCTGCTGCCTCTGCTGCCTCTGCTTCCTCCGCCGACGCCACCACCGAAGAGTCCTACATGGTCACCGTCGGCCGCCTGGCCGGCCTGCGCGCGCTCAACTTTAGCGCCATCACGCCCGCCGACCGCGCCAACGCCGAAATGTTTTACCTCTCGCGCATCGCCCGCCAGATGGCCGCCGTGCCGCCCGGCGCCCCCGAGGCCGCCGTCGCCGCCCGCCACCGCCGCTTCCCCGAGCTGTGCGCGCTCTACGGCGCGCCCGCCATTGTGCGCCGCGCCGCCGTCAACCCGGCCTTTCTCGAGGCCCGCCTCGTGCGCGTGCTCTTTGCGGCGGCGACCGCCGGCGCCGGCGCCGGCGCCGCCCCCGGAGAGAGAGGGCCGGCCGAAAAGGCCGTGCAGATCCCGCGCTCCTTTGACATGTACGCCGTCAAGGCGCTGGCCGCGCGGCTGTTTGGCGCCTCGCCGCGGCAGCTGCGGCTCGTCTGGGAGACGGGCGAGTGGGATCCGGTCGCTGGCTTTGACGAGGCGGCCGAGGAGGAGGGGGAAGCAGGTCCGGATCCGGAAGCGGGTCCGGATCCGGAAGTGGGCCCGGACTCGGCAACAGACCCGGCGGCAGACCCGGCGGCAGACCCGGCGACGACAACCGCCCCGCCAGACGCCCCGACCCTGGCCGCCCGCTGGGTCAAGCGCGAGGTCGAGCTCCGCGACGGCCCGCGCCAGCTCGGCTTCTGCGTCGACGGCCCGGAGGCGCGCATCCGCGTCGAGATCTGCTGAGCACGTGCCCACGGACTGTGTCACACAAGGCACTGAAATCTCAGCAGTGCAGAGCCTTTAATCTGCCCTTTCTCTCCTTGTCCTCTTTTCTTTTTCTTCGTCTCCTCTTCCATCTCCTCTTCTCTCCTCACCCTCCTCCTCCTCACCCTCCCCCTCCTCACCCTCCTCCTCACCCTTCACCATGCCGCCGCCCCGGGCTACCCACTACATTGTCCGGCCCGGGCCCGCCACCCGCCTGCCCTCCGGCCTGACCGTCCAGGGGCCCGGCCGCCTCGTCCCCTTGCTGCCCGTCGACCAGCTGCCGCGCTGGCTCGACGTTGTCGGCGTGCCCCGCCAGCTGCCGCCCGCCGACGCCGCCGCCATGGTCGCCGTCGCCGTCGCCGCCGCCGACCACGGCTGCGACCTCGACGTGTTCGAGGTCCGCCTGCTGCCCGACAAGCCTCCCGGTCCCGGCCCCGGTCCCGGCCCCGCGCCCGGCCCCGCGCCCGGCCCCGCGCCCGACCCCGGCCAGCTGCCCGACAAGCCCGCGCCGCCGCCGCCCACAAAGGCTGCGCGCTCCAAGAACGCCCCCAAACCCGCCGCCGCCAGCACCCCCAAGAAGCCGCCCTCCATACCCTGCCGCCACTGGTGCCACTACGGCAAATGGTGCGTCCTCTCTCTCTCTCTCTCTCTATCTTTTTCCTCCCCCCCGCTGACTCCCCCCCGCTGACTCCCTAGCTCCTACGGCCTCAAGTGCCGCTACCTGCACAGCATGCCCAGCACGCGCAAGGGCCTCGCATTGGTCGGCCTGCGGCAGTGGCCCGCCTGGTGGACCAAGCAGCACAATGCCGGCAAGCCGGGACCGGGGCCGGGGCCGGAGCCGGGGCCCGCCACCACCACCACCACCACCACCACCACAGGCACCGCAGAATGGGTCTCCCCAGAGGCCGCCGACGACATCCCGGAACGCCGGCCGCACACCCCTCCCGGACTCGAGGCCGACCGCGGCAGCAGCCGCTCCTCTCTCTTCACCGGCCAGTGCGAGGACGAGGACCTGCTGGATCTGACCGAAATCTGATCCCCAGGTGCGGCCCAGGTGAGACCACAGTCCGGGACACATCTGGCCTGCTCTTTCGACAGGACTGCCTGTATTTGTAGATGCAACATTTATTCTCTTTCAACAGGACTGCCTGTATTTGTAGATGCAACATTCATTCTCCCTCGACAGGACTGCCTGTAACTGTAGATGCAACATTTATTCACTCTCGGCAATTGTAGATGCAACATTTAGTCTCTTTCGACAGGACTGCTGTAATTGTACATGCAACAAGATTTATTACTTCTGCTAGAGTACCCGACTATTAAGCTGATTATTACCGTACTCAGCAACACCTCTGCCGGCCATCTTCTCTCCCTCTCGTGCTCCTTGTAATACCTCGACACCCTATTTCGACATCCTGGGTAAACCTCAAATAGTCTGCACATCACAAAATATCAACCTCGACCTTGGAACAATACAACACGGACAAACCTTTCACACCCATCTTCAAACACATTATTCAACTGCCGCTGTCAGTAAGCTTCAGAAAAAGTCATCGCTGTCAGTTAACTGGGGACATGGTTACCCGACAAGGACTCACTGTACAGGCAAGGGCTGTCAACACACGAAACACAGCTGCCGTCCGACCTGCCGGGGTTCGAAATCACCTCACACTCCGTCACCCGCCGCGTTCCCGCCGCTATACTCCCCTCGCTGCACTCCTCCACCTCAAACGGCGACAGCCGCGGCCGGTACTCGCCACTCAACACATTGTCCTTGTATCTCCAGTGCACACTGCCATAGGTGCCGCTCAGAAAGTGCTCGCCCTCGGACAGGCCGTGGCTGCCCGTCTCCTCGTCGCATCCGGCACCATCATCCTCGAATGTCCACCGGCTCGCAACGTCCGAGAAGAGATCAAAGTTGTAGTCTGGGATCACCGCGCCCTCCTCTGATGCAGGCGCCGCCGGCGCTCCCCCCATTGCACTGCAGTCGTTCTCGCCAAAAAATGCACAACCGGCGCCCGGGTCGAGAAAGGACGTCGTAGAAAACAGATCAAAATTGTAAGGCGGGATGCCTTCGCCCATCAGGCCCGTGTCGACGTTGGCCTTGTCCACAAATGTGTCCTCCGAATCGGGCGACGAGGTGTTTGACTTGCGTCTTGTGCCCGTATCCTGCTGCCGCTGAGCATTCAGCTTCACGTTGGTCTCCGTAAGCATCGGCCCTCCAGACAGCCACGCGTCCAGCTCAATCTTGGCGGCACAGTCTTGGCAGCTGTTGTCTGCATGCGATTGGGCAGCAGCGCGTTCCGGGGTCCATGGCGGACTTGCCGTGTAGGAACCAAATGTGCGCGGGGCACCGGCTGGTCCTTTCCGAGGCTCAGCTGTATGGGCTCTGGTAGTCTCTTCGGAGCTGCTGTGGCTGGCGCTTCTGGTACCTGACGACGTTGCTTGCCGTCTCCGTGCATCCGTGGGCACCCGAGACGCGGCGCCGTTCTCCTTGAAACGAGGCTCGTTTTCCTCGTGACGAGGCTCGCTTTCTTTGTAGCGAGGCTCGTTGTCCTCAAAACGAGGCTCATTTTCCTTGTAAGGAGGCTCGTTTTCCTTGTAAGGAGGCTCATTTTCCTTGAAACGAGGCTCTGAGGATCGCAGACATACCGGGCAACCCCCCTCATGCCTGGCACTCGCACCAGCAGGAACCCCTTGGAAACAGTCACGAGGCTTGCTTCCGTCCATGGAATAAGAGAATTGCCGCGGCTGCGGCGGGGACGTAGAACCAATAGGACCGAAATGATCGTGTTGGTGAAGATGCTTACCCGTAGGTGACTTTTCAAAACGGGCATCTTCACCCAGGGCTGGTTGCTCTTGGTGTTGCTCTTGGTGAATCACACCAGGACTGGTAAGGCAGTCTTCTGCGTCATGGCACATCCCTGGGCAAGGTCCGCCCTTCTCTCCGTCTCTGTGCCGGACGGAGCAGCCAGCAACAGAGGGAGCCAGAGACTCGGCATTGGCATCCCCCGGTTCCGTATTCGGCCGGGGCGCGACGTCATGCAATTGGTTCTCGGTCTCGGATGAGACAGCGGAACAGGTTGCGCCCAGCCTAGTGCTGGCCTTGGCTGTGTCTGGCGAGTTGGCCGTACGGGCAGCCTCTCTGGCTGCGGCTGTGAATGAAGACCCAGTCTCGGCCTTTCCATAATTAGTCTTCCGCAGTCTAGCATGAAACCACAGTCTAGCATGGAAAAGAAAAGTATAACAAACCAAGTTGTCATTGCCTCCACCAAAGCTCGTCTCACTCGGCATGCAATGCTTCGAGTCCATGTTCTGCAATGTGTAAGTACATGCATGCGCATTTATCATACCCCCCCTGGGACGGGAAAGACTCACGGGATGCGCCTCATGGCTGCTGGCTTCGCGGTGGAAGGCATCACGACATTTTCGATAAAAATTCGGAATGGCCTTCTTTCCTGGCTTGACCGGGTTTGCATCATGAAACTTGCGCGACCGCACCCGGCCACATCCGTTACAGATATGCCGGTTCTTCATCTTCCTCGACACCGACGAATGGCCGATCTTTCGCGCGTCGTCGTGTGCGCCGGAAAGATGCTGCTCAGGCCGGACGCTCCCATCGGATCGCCGGGGGGCCGAAGCTGCCTTTGCAGCCTCCTGTGAAGCAGCGCTGCTTTTCTCGTTTGATGCGCTGCGCCGCGCATGCCGGTCCTCCCGGTGTCCCGACGAGCTAGGGCGCTGATGGCGCTTGGAGTGATTTGGGCTTTGGACAGGCTCAGAACCATTCAGGGATGATTGATAGCCCGAGTCTTCTCTTGCTAGCGGACCATGCCCTTGCATGGGAGAGTCATGTCCGGCCGCCGGCATGGCCAGCGGTGCATGGCTTCCCGCCTGAGGGATGATGGTGCCAAGCGAGGAGACGGGTACTGGCGATGCCACGAACCCTGCTTGAGCTGGCAAGGAATACCACGGGGGATAAACCATGACTGGGGGCATCAGGGGCTCTTGCTGGCGGGCGGAAGGTGCAGACGGCGCAGTTTTGGCCGGCGAAATGCGGCGCATACCTTCGGGCACGGGCGGCTGGGCCTGCAAAACATAAATGTGTGCTGGCATGTTTGAGAGCGGGTAGGAGGAGCCGCCGCCTTGGGCCATGTACTCATAATGGGAGTGCCTGTGGTCTTCGCGGGCCCCGTCGTGAGCGTAGACGGGGCTATTGCCACGCCCGGTCAGATCCTGGAAAGGTCGGCGGCGCGGCGACGGAGTAGGCGACGAGCCGCCTCGCGACCGGCGGCTGCGGCGGCTGAAGAGGCTCCTCACAATGCCGGGAGACCGAGGACGGCGGCTGCGGCTGCGGCGCCGCGGAGAGACAGCTCTATGAGGGTTGTTTTCATTGTTGTGACGCGTGCCGTCGATGCTCGGCTGGCGGCTCATTCTCGCACGGCCCCGAAACGCTTCGTTTCTCAGAGTGGGCGGGTTTGCCATGAGCGGCGTGAATATGTGAAGACCGCTACCGGAGTAAGCATCCGTGTCGGACGAGGATATAGCATCGACCCAACGCCGGCCTCTGCGGTCGAATCTATTGTCACGGCGATTGTCGCTGTCGCTGCGTGTTCTCGGCGGGGGGGTGACGGGCCTGGGGCGACTGTCAGCGGGTGAGAGACCGTGATACAAGGCAAGCAAGAAAAGAGGGAAAACTTGGGAAAGGCGCATGCACCGCGCGCAGCAGCACTTACGCATGATGCCCCCGGTCTCGTCGAGACGGCATCCTGAGGTTTCTAACGTCTGCTCCAATGTATATGGCAGACCGGCCCCGGGAACAACTGACAGGAAGGTAATGGGCAATGTCAGAAAGGATGAAGCTGCTGAGTGCAACAATAGGCAGTCAAAAAGAAAGCAAAATGAATAAAAAAGCGAATGGGAGAAATGACCACAGATGGGAGACAGAGGGTTGTCAGATACAGTAGAGGACGAGGAATTGAAAAAATAAAGAGGCGGAAAATTGAGATGGCAAAACTTTCTCGGTGCACAAAGGCACAAACAGGGAAAGAGCAAGCCTGAGAAGGCGTCTGAGATGATTCTGACCTCACCTCTTTCCTATTTCGGCCATTAACAACGGGGCCCATAGAAAAGGAGGTCCCGTGCCTGCCCAGGCCTGGAATAGCCCATTGCAGCGCAAATTTACGATTCTCAGCATCTCGAGACCTCTTGTGGCCCTGCGCAAGCGAGGTGGTTTGCGCAAACGAGCTGGCCCTGCGCAAAAAAGGTGGCCCTGCGCAAACGAGGTGGCCCTGCGCACGAGGCATGAAAGACTCGGTAACTCGCAAAGCAAAAAATCTCCTTTATACATTGAAAAGAGCCCCCATGATGGCACATTTCTATTCCCGTGAACAAGTCCAAACAGACCTTTTTGAGCACGACTGTATCATTCCTTTATTTCATGTGGTGTCCTCTTTTCATGTGCTCTTGTGCACAAGCCATCCCCCCCCCCTTGTGTATCCGTATTGTACAGTTTTCATTCCCCCTAGTCCAGGCGCAGGACCCGGGCTCCCTTGCGTTTGAGAGTCCTCTTCTTCTTGTGGCCCTGCTCAAACGAGGCCACGGCGGCGTGGTCCCGGCCCACGTTGTCGAGGTCCTTGACCTTGTAGATGCGGATGATCCAGTTCTCGCTGGTAAAGGCCTCCTCGAGCGTGTTGAGGGTCGGGCTCTTGTCCGGCAGCCGGGAGCCACGCACGCGGTCCTGGGCCTGGCCCGGAGGGAACAGGGACTGGTAGTTGTGGTAGGACATCTTGTACCTAAGTGCGGTCAGTACGAAAAAAACTGCTCGGCCTTCACCCTCCCCATCCTCACCTCACCCCCAAGGGCCAAGGGGGCATCGCCGCTACTTACATCAGACTGTTCTTCATGGTGTCGGTGGCCTGGTCGTCGACGCGGTACTCGCCGCGCTGGGTGAAGAATTCCCGCTCCTTGACCTCGTCGGGCCAGATGCCCTCGGCGATGCGCACCATCCACAAAAACTTGTTGATGTCGTCGCCCGAATAGCCCAGGAGGCCGCCAAAGACGATGAGGACGTAGTCGACCTCGTGCTGGCGCATGATGGGGTAGCTGACCTCCTCGCGCGAGCTCATGGCCTTGCCGACGGTGGCAATGTGGGTGTTGTTCCAGGTGTTGTTGTCGACGAGGGTGGGGCGGTCGGCCATGCCGCCGATCTGGTAGCCGTAGTCCCACCAGGACATGATCTTGGCGTCGTCGGGGGTGTTCTGGCGCAGCCACTGGTAGGCCTCGCGGTAGTCGTCGATAATGTGCTGGCTGCCGTCGGGCATGCGGCTGGCCAGGACGACCGAGGGCGACGAGTAGGCGTTGGAGGTGACCCAGGTGCAGTGGGTGACAAAGATGACGAGGTAGACGGCCATGGCGCCGGTGATGACCGTCTTGGTAAAGGGAGAGTAGACGCCGACGACGGGCTTGACGGTGGCGTTGAGCGCGCCCTTGCTGCTAGCCGACTTTTTGTTGGAGCTGGTGGCGTCTTCGGCGGCGGCGGCGGCGGCGGCGGCGGCGGCGGTGGTGGTGGCGGCCTCGTCGGGCTGGCGGATGTCGAGGTAGGAGTCGAGCAGCGTGGACAGGGCCAGGGCGGCGGCGACGCAGACGACGGGGGTCAGGGTCAGCATCAGGCGGACCATGACGCCGGCAAAGTAGCTGCCAAAGAGGGCGTAGACGACGACGAAGACGTGCTCGTCGGCCAGGTTCTGGAAGCACAGGTAGACGCCGGCGGGGAAGAGCCAGATGAGGAAGTTAAGGTCAAAGAAGAAGGCGGGCCAGGCGGTGGGCTGGTGCTCGGAGACGGAGGCGATGATGGGGATGTGGATCTTGGCATAGCCGGTGTCCCAGAGCGAGTAGAAGCGGCCGCTCCACGGGGCGATGTAGCCGGCGGTGGTGGCGACGACCAGGCCGAGCAGGCCGATGGCGAAGAGCGAGCCGGCGGACAGCAGCAGGAACGTCTGGAACTGGCGGCTCGGCACGGCGGAGCGCACGTAGTCGAGGAAGGCGAGGAGCTGGAGGAAGCCGAAGATGCCTGCAGGTTAGGAGGGAGAAGAGGGGGGGGGGAGTCAGTGAAGAGGAGAGGGAGAAGAGGGGAGAAAGTGAAGAGGAGAGGGAGAAGAGGAGGGGGGGGGGGGGGAGAAGGGGAAAGAAGAGAGGAGAGGGGAGAGAAGAGAAGGGAGAGAAGGGGAGAGAAGAAGAGACAAAAGAGAGAAAAAGACTTACCGAGAGCGGGCATGTGCTCGCTGGTGCGCACAGGCAGGAAGCCGACAAAGGGGATCTGCATGCTGGCGAGGGTGCCGAGGGCATACCAGGTGGTGTAGGAGACGTAGAGGCGGGAGCTGTAGCGGCCCATGCAGATGAGGACAAAGGCGTGCAGCGGCAGCAGGCAGGTGATAAAGGCGTAGCCGCCCCAGGAGGCGACCATGTAGCCGTAGAAGAGGGCGCACAGGGCGCCCCAGAGCATGGAGCCCAGCTTGAGGGCCTTGATCCAGAGGAAAAAGGTGAAGACGAGCAGGAAAATGGCAATGGCCTCGTTGTCGTAGCTGCCGGCGACGGAGCGCGAGATGTAGCCGGGCGAGATGCCCATGAAGATGGCGGCGAGCAGGCCGGCGGAGGGCGAGGTGGTCAGCTCGTTGGTCAGCAGGTAGGCCGAGTAGGCGGTCAGGCCGGAGAAGGCGGGCGCCAGCAGGACGCAGACGTTGCGGATGTCGACGGGCACGGTCAGCGCGCGCAGGGCGTGGTAGATGGCGCCGCTGGTGACCATGAGGCCGGGGTAGAGCGTGCCGCCGGTGACGCGGCCGAGGGGGTGCCAGGTGCGGTCGTCGAACCAGTCCCAGAAGCTGTAGAAGCCGTTGGCCACGAGGTACTTTGTGGCCCGGAAGTTGAACCACGGGTCGACTGTAGGTCAGCGCTGGGGGGGGGGGAGGGGGGGAGGACGAAGGGGGGGGGAGGACGAAGGGGGGGCGAGGACGAAGGGGGGGGGAGGACGAAGAGGGGGGCGAAGACGGGGGGGGGAGAGGACGAAGACAGAGAGCGGAGGACGAAGACAGAGGGCAGAGGAAGAAGACAGAGGCAGAGGACGCAGAAGAGGAGAGAGAAGACGAAGAGGGAGAAGACGAAGAGGGAGAAGACGAAGAGGCAGAAGACAGCCAGGACGCCAAGCAGAAAGAAGACAAAACGCAGCCAAGCCGACTCACACTCGTGGATGATGCTCTCGAAACCTGTGCTGTTAGCAGTGGCAGCGCACGCCCGGGCCCGGCACACTCACGGATCACCGAAAAGAGCCGGCTCGAGACGGCGGCGGCGGCGATGAGACACAGAATGACGACGCGCATCACCGAGCGCAGGTTCTTCGTCTTGGAGCCATCGGTCAGGTACGCCAGAGGCGCGGGCAGGGAGGCCATGGTGGCCGGAAAGGGTCGGACTCGGCAAAAAGGCAGTTGAGAGGCTAAGAGGGGGGGGGGGGGAGGAAGGAATCTTGCCGGGTTGAAGCGTCGAATACGCAGTATGAAGCTCAATCTGGAGAGGACAGTTGGAGCTTCTCGATGCGTGGCCTATGGGGCCGCCGGAGCGCTCTGATTGGCCGGAGAGTGCTTCCCCTGCCCGACGCGCGCGGCAGAATTAGGCGGTCAGCATTGCGTGCCTTGTATCAAAGAGTGCCTCATGGAGTATCAAAGAGTGCCTCATTATTGCATCTACATGAAGCATCTACATGAATGCTCATTATTGCATCTACAGAAGCATCTACATGAATGCACATAAGCACTGCCCGCTCTCTGCATCATCCCGCACCTCACACGGCGGCGGCCTCGAGGCGGTTGACGAGCTTCTTGACATTGGTCCACTCCTCGCTGCGCAGGCCCTCCTTGCCGCCGAGGTCCGGGCCGACCTCGAAGACGGTCAGGGCGCCGGCGATGCCGCCGGTGGCCAGGCGCTTGCCCTCGCTCTTGTCCCAGGCGACCTTGTTGAGGCTGTTGGCCAGCAGCGAGCGGCCGTCCTTGCGCTGGCTGGGGCTGATGCGCGCGACGGGCTCCTCGGTCTCGACGGTAATGTCCCAGAGCTCGAGCCAGCCGGCGCCGTCGACGAGGCTGAAGACGCCCGGCTTGACCGGCGACCAGGCCGCGTCGTACACCACGTCCTCGCGCACAAACTCCATGAGCGGCCGCACGCGCCCGGCCTGCGCGGCGACCTGCGCGGCGTGCGAGGCCGCCGAGTAGCCGCTGCTGTAGACGGGGATGGTGCCGCCGGGCCCGATGGCGGGCCCGTTGATGCCGCCGATCCCGCCGGCGGCGGCGCCGGCACCGCCGACACCGCCGCCGAGACCGCCGACACCGCCGACACCGCCGACGCCGACGCCGCCACCAGCGCCGCCACCAACACCAACACCGACGCCGACGCCGACGCCGACGCCGCCGCCGACCACGGGCAGGGCGCTCGTGGCGGCGGGGGCGCGCACCTTCCACAGCTTGACGGACCAGTCCAGGCTCGCCGACAGCACCAGGTCGCCCAGGTCGACGGGCCCGCGCGCCGGGTGGAAGTCGACGGACATGACGGGGGCGGCGTGGCCGCGGTAGCTGACGCGGGCGTCGACGCCGGCCTTGGCGCCGGCGCGGTCGTAGCGGTGGCAGGGGTAGATGGTGCCGTCCTCGGAGCCGACGAGGAAAAAGGTCGGGTCGGCGTCGGGAAAGGCCAGCGACGTCGGCGCCAGGTCGTCCACCTTGCACGGCGGCGGCACCGCCAGCGACAGAAACTCCTGCGGCTGCGCCAGCATGTTCTCGGCCCAGCCGCACACCACGCCGTCGGTGCTGGCGCTGATAATGTTGTTGGCGTTTTGCGTGCCCACAATGTCCAGCGCGTACACCGGGTGCGTGTGCCCCGAGCCCGTCAGCGGCGTCTTCTGCACCGGCGCCGACCGCATGCGCGTGTCCCACACCAGCACCTGCCCGCTGTAGGCGCCGCCAAAGATCAGGTTCGGGTTAAAGGGCGAGAAGCGCGCCGTCAGGATGTCCGACTGCGCGTGGAACACAAACTCGGGCCGGTCGTGCAGGTTCATGCTCCAGACCTGCACCACGCCGTCCGGCTCGTGCGGCGCCGCCGGGTTCTTGGTGTACGACGCCAGCAGCAGCTCCGGGAACTTGGGCGAAAAGTCAATCGACGTGATCATGCGCTTGCGCGACCACTTGTCGTCGTAAAACTGCCGCACCTCGCGCACCTTGCGCCGCCCGCGCCCGCCCACGTTGTTGCCCTCGTCGTCGTCGTCGTCGTGGTTGTACGCCTGCAGCGTGTAGTCTGTCAGGATGTCGTACTCGAGGTCCAGCGCCTTCTCAATCACCTTGGTCGACTTCTCCAGAAAGTCGGCAAACTCTGTCGACGACGTCACCGCCTGCAGCTCTTCGCTCGTCAGCACCCGCGCCGGGTAGTTGGCCGTCGACAGCAGCAGCGACGACGCGCTCCCCGCCGCGCCTCCGCCTCCGCCTCCGTCCTGGCCGCCCCCCGCGCCGCCCAGCAGCTGCTCCCGCGCCGCCTGCAGCTCTTCCTCCACCTCCTTGCGGATGTTCTTGCGCAGCTCCTCCTCGCGGTCCCGCTCCCGCCGGCTCGGCCGCTTGCTCGGCGTCATCGGCACCAGGTCTTCGTTGTTGTCCGAGTCGTAGCCGCTGCCGCGCTGTTGTCCCGGTGGTGGCGGCAGCAGGTCGTCTGTGGTCTGCACGCCCTTGCTGTACGAAAAAATCTCCTTGACCGGCGATGGCGGGCATTCGTAAATGGTCGTGAGCGAGGCCGTCGTCAGAACTTGCGGCGGCCCACCACCGCCGCCGCCGCCGCCGCTGCCGCCAGCCCCGACGGACATGTGTTGGCTGATCACGGCATATTCCGACGTCTCGTTGCTGAGCTCGCCCGCACTCAGCACGCTGTTGGGCCGGCTGCCCCGGGCCGCCGGCGAGGCCGCGCCGCCCGTGGTCGATCCGGGCCGGCTCTCGCCCACCAGGCTGTTGATCAAGGACTCGATCTCGCGGCGGTTGTCGGCGCGTCCGGGCGTCGGCGAGATCAGCTGCTGCTATTGTCAGCGCAGGAGACAAAGACAGAAACACAACAAAAAAAGCCTTACGTCACCGGCGCCGACGCTCTGCCGCTGCGCCGTCGCCTGCCGGAGCTCCCGCTGGCGCTTCAGCTCCGCGAGCTTGGCCTTCTTCGCCAGGATCTCATCGCGCCGTTGCTGCATGTTTTCTGTGGCGTGTCGGCGTCGGTTCACAGCATGCTCATGGCAGGGGAGATACGGATGATTTCAGGGCAAAAGGCAACAAGAGATCTTGAAATCCGCCTTCCAAGTGAGCGAGCGACGCCCGTCCGCCTTTGGGGGGGTGGGGGGGGGGGACGGGGGGGATTTTCCTCAGTCTGATGCCTGATGCCTGGATGCGCCAGAAAATTCCAGGATTTCGACGTCGCCGTGAGAAGCAGCAGCCGGGGGATCGTCGCTGCGTCGCGGGCCGTGTGCTGAGGGCGGATCGATCGTGCGCGTGCTGGCAACCCGTTCTCCTGCGGACCTTTTTTGCTTCTTTCCTGCGCGTCGCGACACCGCTCAACGTTCCAGGAGCGTTAGATACTCCGTTAGGTGCTCTGTGGCGTGGCCGCTAATAATCACAAGCGCCCCCGTTGTTGTAGCAGCTGCACAGTCACGTGCAGCATGCCTTTGGTTTTGGGGGGGGGGGGGGGGGGGTGGTCCCCCGGGTGTGCGCGAGCCGGCGAAAAATCCCGACCCTTTCTGAGCGCTGACTGGGGCTGGGGTGGTTTGTTGCTTGCTTTTTTGCTACTCCCTAACATCCCGCCGGCAACTAACGTGAGAGAAATTTCCAACGCGATCCGCGACCCAGACCAGCCAACAAAAAATAAGGAGACCGACCGCCCGCCCCCCCCCCTTCCCCGGTGCCAATTGACCACCTGTTCCATTTTCCCCGACCCCTCTCGTCAGCTGCATCTCCCCTCTCTTTTTTTCCCTAGCCAGAGCTGCAGAGGTTGAACGGGATCCCGACAACGGCCCACAATGTCCAGCGCAGGCGTCAACGTATGTTCAGTCTTTTTTTTTTTTGCAGTGTCTCTCTCTCGTCGAGCTTGGCTACGCCACGCTGGCGTCTTGGGGGGGATGGCGCTTTCGACGAGGACGAGAGCAGCGAGCAGCGAGCAGCGAGCAGCGAGCAGCGAGCAGCGTCCAGCTCTCCCCCCCCCCCCCCCTCGTGCGCCTTAAAGTCTAAACTTTGTTCGTGCCGGAAACCCGGAAGCTGATTGCGGTGATCTTTTTTTCCTTCTTTCCCCCTCGTCTAGGTTCTTCGGTACACGGCCCTCGGGCTCGGTATTTTCTACGGCTTCTCCCACCAGCGCAAGATCAACTCATCACTCAAGTCGGCGGCTGCAAAGAGGGAATACGAGCATAAGCAGAGCCTCATCCAGCAGGCCAAGGCCGAATACGCCAAGTCCAAGCAGCCGGCGGCGGCGTCTGCCAGCGCACGTGAGTCGTGGCCCGGCCTCTACCCGGCCTTGATGCCCGGTGGGAGGACAACGTCATGTGCTGACTTTACGGCAGTGGACCAAGATCCGATGTCGCCCAACTTTGACCTCGAGGCCTTTTTCGACGCGCTGGTGAAGCAAAAGCCATAGGCCGGCGAAGCCCGGGGCGGCGGCGCGGCGGCGAGAGGCGGGCCCGAGCAGCTACGCAGGGGCTACGCAGGGGGGCGGTGATGTAGGCATAATATAACGCGGGGCATTGGAAGGGGATTCCTTCTTCCCCCCCGCCCTCTCGACATTCTGTTTTGCGTTATTGTGCGCGGAGAACGAAAAAAAGAAAACGCGTGGTCTGGATGGGTGGGTGGATTTTGGGCATGGCCGGAGAACCGGAGCAGGCCGGGCTGGGCGGCCCCGACCCCGGCAGACGGACGGGGGTTGCGCCGCGGATGCACACACACGGGACGCTCTGCAGCACGACAACAGCATCAGCATAGATTTCCTACCTTACCTCGACCTGCACTGTACATGTGTATATTATCAGCTTAGACGGAAGACGGAACCAGTTTGTACGAACGTGATGGTGCTGGCCGGACTGCTGCCGAGAGGTGTAGAGCAGAGGGAAAGAAAGGAGCAGAGAGAACGAATAGGAGAGACGAGTGAGACGAGAAGAGAGACACGAGACGAGTGAGACGAGATGGAGACACCAGTGAGGCGAGTGGGATGAACGAGAGACGAGTGAGACGCCCATGGCAGCAACGATGACAAATACGGCTGCCGCAGGCAGCGGTAGCTGGTGCGACTCCAGCCAGCTCGTAGAGGTGAAAAAGTCGAGGGAAAGCGCGGCCTAAAAGATAAGCTTATCAGCCACTCGCACCACCACTTTACCCAAAGAGTCTCGAAACGCAACTTGACCTCTCTCTCACGGCATGTCCTTTTTTTTTTGGATGTCACTCGTCTGGAAGCCCATCTGCGCACGCACACCCAGCTGGAGGGGACCGACAGCCCACGGTGTCCCCCCCTCCCCCCCTCTCTCTCTATAAAGGACTGGCTTCTCTGCACTCTGCGGCCTCGCTCGGCGACATAGTCGTCGACTGTCGGGGATGAGGAGGTTAGCCCTGCCGACACGAGCGCCGACATTTCGCCAGCCACGGCTCGCCCTGCCGACAGGGCGGCAAAGCAGCAGCTGCCGCCGTGTCTTTCCGCCCCGCCGGCGCCACCAGCGCAGCAGCCCTGTGCCTTTGTTGGGAGAATGCTGTTTCGGAGAAAGGTGTTTCGATCCGGGGCAAGGCCATTTCGATCCGGGGCAAGGCCGACTTTTTTCTTCCTCTTCCTCGTCGAGCGGCTCCTCGGCCGATGACGATGATGGCAAGAAGCAGCAGCAGCAGCAGCAGCAGCAGCCGCAAGCCGGCGTGGACTGCGGCGAGTGGCCGATGCACCGGTGCGGCGGGTCGTGGCCGGCAGACTCGGAGCGGCCGCTGCCCAAGCGGCCGTTCCGGTTCGAGACGGGCGTCGGGCTGTTTGCCAAGCGCATCCCGCGGCCGTTCCCACCGCCCTTCCACTCGCCGCCGTCGGCCTCCTTCTCGGACGCGCTGAGCACCCACCACCAGAGCCGCGACCGCCGCGCCATGGTCAACGGCGCGCTGATCGGCGGATGCACCAACGGCGACGACGCCGTCTACGCCAGCGAGTACTTTATCGCCGCCAACGACGGCATCGGCGCCTGGTCCATGCGGCCGCGCGGCCACGCCGGCCTCTGGGCACGCCTGGTGGTGCATTTCTGGGCCCGCGCGGTGTACGCAGATGCCGCGGCTGCGGGCGATGCCGCCGCCGCCGCCGCCGCCGCCGCCGCCGCCGACGACGACCGGCCGCCCGACCGGCCGCCCGACCCGGTGCGCTACCTGCAGCGGGCCTACGAGGACACGCTGGAGGCCACTCAGGCCCCCAACGACTGGCAGGGCACGACGACGGCGACGGGCGCGCTGCTCTCGTTCCGGCTTCCCGCCGCCGCCGCCGCCGCCGCCGCCGCCGCCGCCGGTGGAGCGGCTTCCACGGCCGCGCCGCCGCCGCCGCCGGAGCCGCTGCTCTACGTGACCAACCTCGGCGACTCGCAGGTCATGGTGGTGCGGCCCGCGGAGCGGCGGCTGGTGTTCAAGACCAAGGAGCAGTGGCACTGGTTCGACTGCCCGCGGCAGCTCGGCACCAACAGCCCGGACACGCCGCGCGACAATGCCGTGGTCGACACGGTGCCGATCCGCGTCGGCGACGTCGTGCTGGCCATGTCGGACGGCGTCATCGACAACCTCTGGACCCACGAGATTGTCGACCGCGTCAGCACCAGCGTCGCCGCATGGCAGGCCCGCGACAAGACCCAGACCGACCTGCACCGCGGCATGATGACCGCCGTGGCCGAGGAGCTGATGGAGGCCGCGCGCCAGATCGCCGTGGACCCGTTTGCCGAGAGCCCGTTTATGGAGCACGCCATTGACGAAGGCCTGGCCAGCGAGGGAGGTAAGCTCGACGCCCCCCCCTCCTTCTCCCCCCTCCCCCTCACTGTTTTTTTGAGAGCCCCCCATTACACGAGCTGACCATGGACAAGGCAAGCTGGACGACATCAGTGTTGTTGCCGCCATCTGCCGGCGCAACGCTTGACGGTCATACGTTGATTTACAGTTTTTTTTTGCCTTCTTTTTTTTCTTTGTTCTTCTCTCAGAAAAGACTTGGAGGCTGCATAGATAGAGGGATCGGTCGGATAGAAGGGGTTCAAAGGGAGCGCCGGCGTTCTTTGTGCAGCATTTTTGGGACCGTCATTTGAGCATCGTGAACCTTTGGTGGGTCATGAGTTAAAGTGGAGACATGACCCAGTACGGGATACGCTACGATAAGAAAACCTGTTATCGTAAAAAAAAGTCTACAAATCTCTAGATCCATCATCTCCTTCAACCTAACTCGCCAGCAGAGCCAGCCACCATGAGAGCCAAACGATCAAAGCAGTACAAGAAGCTCATCCAGCAGTTCATCCTGCACCATGGCTTCCGCGAGCCGTTTCAAGTCCTGGGTAGGCAGAGGAGGCGACGCCTCGGCTCTTGTGCGAGGATGTAACTATATACTAATAACTACAGTCGACGGCGAGCTGGTGCGCGATGCCCAGAGATTCACCATGGACCTGCAAGCGGGCCTGGAGCGGACGCTGCACGGCAAGGTCAAGATTATGTACGTCTTGCTGCTTTTTCTGTTGGAGGGGAAGGGGAGGAGGGGCCCTCTGCCGGCCAGTCGGCTGCTAACACGTGCCCTCCAGGATCACACAATGCTGCATCCGGCACCTGTACGAGCACGCAAAAGAGCCCGGGGTGGCCAAGGCCATTGAGCTGGCCAAGACGTTTGAGCGCCGGCGCTGCGGCCACCGCCCCGAGGACTTTGACGAGCCGCTGACGGCGCTGGCCTGCCTGAGCCACGTGGTCGACGAGAAGAACAAGGGCGAGAACAAGCACCGCTACGTGGTCGCCAGCCAGGACCCGTCGGTGCGGCGCTACATGCGCGCGGTGTCGGGCGTGCCCCTGATATACATTGTACGTGTGGCAAAGCAGGAGACGTGTGGCGGGCGTGCGACCAGACTAACGCAGACAAAGTCGCGGAGCGTGATGATCATGGAGCCCATGACGGACGCGACGGCGAGAGTCGGGGCGCAGGCCGAGCGAGCCAAGTTCCGCGACGGGCTGCGCAAGGTGGCCGGCGAAAAGCGAAAGCGGGACGACGGCGGCGACGGCGGCGGCGAGGAGGGGGGCAGCGCCGACGGCGGTGGCGACGACGACGACGACGAGGGCGGCCAGGACGCCGAGCAGAAAAAGGACGAGGCCCGGCGGAAAAAGAAGCGCAACTACGCCCTCAAAGGACCGAACCCCCTGTCGGTGAAAAAGCCCAAGAAAAAGGACAAGCCCGCGGCGGCCGCGGCGGCGGCAGCGGCGGCGCCCGGGCCCAGACCCAAAAAGGGCACAGACGACGACGCAGCCCCGAAGAAGAAGCGCAAACGGAAGAGCAAGCCGCAGACGGCCGACGGCAGCGGAGACGCGGCGCCGGCCGCGCCGGCAGCTGCGGAGGCTGCCGCGGAGGCGTAGCCCGGACCGGGCTGCGCAGATAATGTATTAGTATGCTAAAAGACTGATTGAAGCGTGTCTGTCAAAAGCGTGTCTGTCAAGATCATGTGCAGTTGTGCAAAGCATCATGTGGCTGCGAGCAGTCATGTGACTGCAAAGGAAGCCTTGGGAGGAATCTAAAAGATACAAGGCTCCACGTCCTGTGTGCTTGCCTTTCTGGCAGCGGCAGGTGCACTCCGTAGACCTACCTGTATGTGTACGGAGAATCCTGTGGGCGGTCACACCCCTGTACCGCCTGCCAGTTGCCCAGTGGTTGTCTGCGGCTAAAAGCCGCTCAGGCACCAGCGCTATAAACGCGCGCGCGCGCGCGCGCGTGCGCGCGGAAAGTGCGACTGGCCGCCAGGCTACACCCGCCCGTCCAACAGAGCACACCCCCCCCCCCCCCCTGGTTGGCGCGACGAAACAGAACCTGGGCTACTGCCGACCAGTCGTTTCCTTGACTTGTTCCTTCCTCCACAAAATCTTTCGGCCCCAGCACTGCCTCGATCTCGAGATACCACAAATTCGCGGACCTCTCGAAAGCCTGTTTCCCTCCCCCCCTCCCCCCTCCTCCCGACCACCCTCGTCCCGGCCTCGTGCCCCCGGCAGCGCACCCTCTCCCCCCCGTGCGACCCTCCTTCGCGCCCACGGGCGAGCCCCCTTTTTTGGTGTTCGCCTGTCATTGTTGGCCGAGCTGGTAGCCCCGCGGCAGCTTCCCAGTGGCCCACCAACGGGGGCATCTGTCTTTCTTTCTTTTCTGCTCATTCTTTTTCATGGCTCCGCGACGTCGCGTCCAGCTTCGAGGCCCATCTTTCTTCTAAGTGGCTTCTTTGTTGCCATCTCCCGCCAGTCACACGTCGGCTTGCTACAGCGCTCGCCCCATATACACACTCCCACGAGGCTCCCGCAGACGACTTCTCTCAACGCGACCTTGTCAACGCGAGACAATTGACGCCGTTCCGACGAATCCAGGCAGCAAAACACGTTTCATTGTGCATGGACGGCCTCCTCGGCGCACTGCTGTTGGCGCTGCCTGAGCTTCTAGGCCCGGGGCATTGCCCTGTTTGCCGGCTGTTGACGCCGCCCTCCTGTGAAAAGACTCGATCTGGTCTTGTGTCTTGATCTCAACGGCCAATCCTCCCTCCTCCCTTTCTCCCCCCCCTCCCCGTCAACTTGGCGGCCCCAGCCCCAGATGGATGGAGATCAGTCCCAACCGACACAGCAAGGTTTGCATCTCCTATATTGGCCGTTTTGATATTCCGGAAAGAAGCTCTTCCACTAATACTGCTACAGCGACGCAGGACATCCTCGACCCCCGGCGCTTGGGCAAGCAGAACTCGGGCTTCACGGATGAGGATATTGCCGACATCATCTGCCTGCTCGTCCCCTCGTCGTCCAATGCGTGCAGCGAGACGGCGCGCCTGGCCCGCGAGGGCTCGCCGTATGTCATACGCCTAAACGAGGCCACCAACGTCGACATTGACCATTCGCGCGACGATGCTGCCGAGAACTTTAGCCTGACGCCCGGTTCCGGGCTCGCCCTGGTGCTGCGGCTGTCGGCCACGGTCAAGGCCCCGCTCCAGGGCTTCACCTTTGGCCGCAACCCCGGCCGCTGCGACGTCTGCTTCACCAACGACTCGCTGCGCCGCCTCAGCAACATCCACTTCCGCATCTTCATCAACGAGTACGGCGTGTTGATGCTGCAGGACCAGTCCACCAACGGCACCGTCGTCGACGACGTCCTGCTCAAGGCCCGCCGCCAGGACGCCCCCAACATGCGCACCCTGTCCAGCGCCTCCACCATTTCTATCCTGCTGCAGAACAACCGCCACGACCTGTCTTTCCTCGTGCGCGTCCCCCGCCGCGACGGCGAGTACGAACATGCCTACCAGAGAAACCTGGCCGACTATCTCCTCAACCTCGACCGCCTGGCCGACAGCGAAGCCCCCGCGCTGCCGCCGGCCGCCCCCGGACCTGCCGGCCATGTCAATCTCTTCCCGCAACAGCCGCGGCAACAGCCGCGGCAACAGCAACAACAACACCAACAGCAGCAGCAACAACACCACCAACAACAACAAAAACAACAGCAGCAGCAACAGCAGCAGCGGCAGCAGCAGCGGCACAATATCATGCCGCCGCCGCGTCCCCGGATCTCACCGGGTGCCGTCAACAACAAACTGCCGCGCGAGTGGGACGGCTCCAACCGCTACAACCGCGTCGGCCAGATCGGCAAGGGCGCCTTTGCCACGGTGGTGAAAGTCACGGCCAAGTTTGACGGCCGGCCCTACGCAGCCAAGGAACTGGACAAGCGCCGCTTCATCAAGAACGGCGTCCTGGACCAAAAGGTCGAGAACGAGATGAAAATCATGCAGAGCATCCAGCATGTAGGTTCTTTGCTCTTTTCTTCTGTTTCACCTTTTTCTTCGCCTTGTTCTTCTCTTTCCCCTTTCCTTCTCTTGCTTTTCCTTCTTGCTTTTCCTTCTCTTGCTGACCCTCAAGCCCAATATCGTGCGCTATATCGAGCATTTCGACTTTGATGACCGCCTGTTCATCATCATCATGGAATACATGTCCGAGGGCGACTTGAGCTCGTTTGTCAACACGCGCGGAGCCCTGTCCGAGGACACGGTCCGGGAGATGGCGCGGCAGCTGGTGGACGCCCTGGGCTACCTGCACCGCAAGAACATTACCCACCGCGACGTGAAGCCCGACAATATTCTCATCAGCTCCGTGTCGCCATTCAGCGTCAAGCTGACCGACTTTGGCCTGTCCAAGATGATTGACAACGACCAGACCTTTCTGCGCACCTTTTGCGGCACGCTGCTGTACTGTGCCCCCGAAGTGTACAGCGAGTACACCGAGTACGACGAAGACGGCCACCGCAACATACGCAACCGGCGCAGCCGTCGCGATGCCAGCCAGAGCTACAACCACTCGGTCGACATCTGGTCTCTCGGCGGCGTGCTCTTCTTCTGTCTCACCCGGAGGCCGCCCTTTCCGACCAACGTCGGCGTCAGCCATACCGAGCTGCTCCACCGCATCATGACCAAACCCCTCAACATTGACCCGCTGATCGATGCCAACGTCTCGGCCGAGGGCGTCGATTTCCTGTCACAGATGCTGCAGAGGCGGCCGGAGCACCGCGCCACGGTCGATGTGCTGCAGAGCCACCCGTGGCTCACGGGCCGCTCGTTGCTCATGGACGACGAGGAGGAACTGGAGCAGGGCGCGTCTCAACTGAGCCTGCAGGATCCTTTTGGAGGAGGAGGAGGGGGAGGAGGGGGAGAAGAAGAAGACGGCCAAGAGCGGTCGCCGGCTGATGATGCGTTTCTGGATGATGAGCTTCTCGACACAACGAGCCAGCTGCAGGGCTTTTTGCGCGACTTTGATGCCGCGGTCGAGTCCGAAAAGGAAAACTACGCCTCCTCGGATGAACGCACGATCCGCCCACCAGGCCACGCAACCCAGCAGCAGCAGCAGCAGCAGCGTCTCTTTGGCGAAGTCAACATCTCGGCGGTGGGAAGCTCAGGCGTGGTCCCGGAAGACCGCCTGAACCTCCCCCTCTCCGAGCTCGGCGCCCCGGAGAACAGGCAGGACAGTTTTCCGTTTGATGGCGGTGAGAGCTTTGACTCGGCAGACACCTTTCTGACCCCACGACAACAACCGGATCCACAGGGCAGATCACAGCAAAGATCGCCGCCGAAATCCCTGCAAAAGTCCCAGTCGGCCAGCAGCAGCCATGGCGGAGCGGCCCTGCTGCCGCCCCGGGAACAGGCCAGAAAGAGCCGCTCGGTGGAGGAACTAAACAACATGACCTTTGACGTGGAGTCACAGAGCCTGGGCGGCGCCGAGGCGATCCTGGGGAACCTGAACATGAAGTCTCTGGCGACGGCCAACTTCAGACGGGCCATGACCGACCTCACCAGCAGCAGCAGCAAACGCAAACCAGCCCTCGACTCGAGCGACGAGTTTGACAGCGGCCCCGTGGTCGACAAGCCCACCATTAAGCGGTTCAAGTCCGAGACACGCCTCGAGTCTTTTGTCCACCCGGGCCAGAGCCTCGGCGGCGGCGGCGGCGGCGGCGGCGACCACTGTCCCGAGGACCCGGAACTGTATGCCGCCGTCCAGCCGATCAGCCACTCCAAGACAGAGATGGACCTGCCCGTGCCCAAGTCGGTGTACTGGATGGTCGGCCAGGCCGCGACTTGGCACCTGGACTACCCCGAGATGACGCAGCTTCAGTACACCATGTTTGAAGATGCCGCCGCCGCGCGAGGCGAAAAGTTCCTCCCCGGGCACACGCCGCTGTGGAGGCTGGCCATGCGGCATTTTCCGCCGACCACGGCCATCTCGCGGAAGCAGTCCCGCTCGCGGTCCAACTCGGCGGCGTGCCGCGTCTCCGACACCGCTACGCCCCCGCCCACGGCAGCGGCTAATGAAGAACCCGGCGAGGTGCCTGGCGGCAGCGGTCATCCTCCTGCTACAGCCGGGCAGCACACGCCCACCAAAAACCATTATACCCTTGCCTCTACGTTGCAGCCAGGCGGCGGCGGCGGCGGCGGCGGCAGCAGCAGCAGCAGCACTGCGCAAGACATGGTAGCGTCCGCGTCGCGGGCCCCCCCGCCGCCCCAGCCGCGCGCTGCGGCCGCCCGGACAACACGCTTCTTTCCCAACTCGGCGCCGCAGGTGGTGGCCACGCTCAACGCGACAGCCGAGTCCGTTGTGCCAGACATTTCCGTGGACATTACCGAATCGGTGACGAGCTGGGGCCGCGCTCCGGACAACACGCATGTGTTTGCCGACAGGAACCAGCTCAAGGTGCCGAAATACGCCTTCAAGATTGTCCTCTGGCGCAAGAGCACCGGCTCCGAGCCCTGGAAGGAGCTGCAGCCGTGGCGGCGACTCAACGGCGCCGGCGAGGTGGCCAGCCAGTACCACTTTTACATTTCCACAAAGGCCCGCCAAGGCATCCTCGTCAACCAGTCGCGCATCTGCTCCGTCGCCCCGGGCCACCGGGAAAGCCCGTCGCGCTATTGGGTGCGGCTCCACGACGGAGACTCTGTCGTGGTCTGGCAGGCCGCACCGAACGCGGCCCGTGACGAAGCGGGAGGGGGCCCCGGCGGCAACGGCAACGGCAATGGCGGCGGCGGCGGCGGCGGCGGCGGCGACGGCGGCAGCCCAGTACAGCGCACAGAGCTCGAGTTCCGGTGTACGTGGGGGGGCTCGGCGCAGCCCCGGCGCCTCTCCGGCCCCCCTGTTGTGGTGCTGGAGGAGGACGCGACCAGCCGCCGTCTCGACGCGGCCTGCCTCCGAGCGGAACGCTATGTGGCCGAGCGGGCCACGCTCAAGCTGTGCCTGGCCGACGCCGACCTGGACGTGGCCGAGCGCGTCGAGCGCGTCGACGAGGAACGCCAGCGGTCCGTGGCCTTTGAGCAGCAGCGCGCCGTCATTTGTGCACAGCACCGCCGCCGCGCCCTCCTCCCTCCGTCTTCGGCCGCATCGGTCGACCCGGCCGCGACGCCGCCTGTCCATTGCCGCCCCAGGCAAGACTTGCTGTCGTCGTCCC
The DNA here is from genome assembly GCA_019925645.1 of Graphilbum cf. rectangulosporium. Classification (NCBI taxonomy): domain Eukaryota; kingdom Fungi; phylum Ascomycota; class Sordariomycetes; order Ophiostomatales; family Ophiostomataceae; genus Graphilbum; species Graphilbum cf. rectangulosporium. The sequence continues at coordinate 289,072 of JADHKI010000018.1, forward strand.
CGGCCGGCAGGGCCCCCGCCATGGTCTCTCTGAACAGCGGCGTCGGACGCAGCCTGCCTCCGGTTTCTACGCTGGCCACGGCAACAGCAACGACTGCGCCAACGTCGCAGCTGGCTCCGAAATCCCGATTCTTCCGCCACTGACGCCAGTGCCGGCATAATGGAAGGAAATCATCTCCCACCCACTTCAGAAACCTTGAAATTTCTGGAAAATAATCCTTACACACTGCGATCACTGGGCCCAAGCAATAGAAGCCGCCCGCCAGTGTTTCAGCGCCGAAAAGGGAGCAATCGTCTTGGCCCATTGAACGTGTGCTTTGATATTTTGGAATGCGCGGGCCTGTTTGCAGTATTTGGCACTGCGCAAAACATGCAACTTCCGCGGCCTTGCTCTTTCTGCATAGCCCAGCAGTTTTGATCATTTTTGACTGATGTGACTGATGTGACTGATTTGACTGATTTGTCCGATTTGACCGATTTGACCGAACCAATTTAATCGATTTGACCGCTTTGGCCGATTTGACGGCAGCACCTGGGAAATTCTCATCGATTTCATATACGCCGTATAACGAGAGCAGAGTGTGTGCGGTTTCGCTTCGTCTTTCTAGTCGGGTAGCGGCGTTTTCAATAGGAGGTACCGGCCGGGCCAGTCGCCGTAGTGATCGCATGTTTCTTGTCCTTTTGGTTTCCATCTTTCCACGGGAAGGGCGTCCACAAACCCCTTGGGGCACATCAAAGGTTGTTCTGTTTCATACCAATGTTACTGTCACCAGGACAAAGATACGGAATACTCAGGAAATCTCCATGCAGCAGTTGCGCTTTAGCTAGAACCATAGAAAATCTAATGTGGTATATTTTTGCCTGTGGCATATTGTAGGTGAATGCGGTCCTATGTAAAGTGAACTCCTGAGAGGAAATCAAAACAAATATCAAAGAAAATCAAAGGCGCTTCTGCTACCCGGGTTCCGTTGGATAATGTATATCAGTCTACACCAACCACAAAGAAAGATCCTTGGAAACAGTGCAGTCTAAGTGACATGAGAGAAATAAACAAAAAAGCGATTAACAAAAGAGCGAACAACAATGAAAAGCAACAAAGGAGACTTTTAAAACAGAATGACAGCGAAAACTGTCTTATGCGGTGATGATGTCGTATCGTCATCCAATCGTGCAAACCCAAAAGATGAAGTGAAAAATGAAAACCAGACGGGCACAAAAACGGCACTCCAAGAGACAAATGGCACTGCAGACAAGACTCAGAGTGCTTGACCGGGGTACATCCCGGCCGGTCCCAGTGTGTTGGGCGTGCTTGAGCGAGGTCCCAATCCTGCCGAGCCGAGGGACGGGTACCTTTGGTGGCCATACTGCTGCTGATAGGCCGGCTGAGGTATCCCGCCAACATTGTACTGAGCCTGTTGCGGCCCCGGTGTCGACGGCCATGTGCCAAGCACTGACTGCGATCGGCCATGCTGGGCAGCATAGCCCATCTGAGACATCTGGGAGCCCATTTGAGAGCCCATTTGCTGCCAGGAAACAGGCGGTCCGTGGCCGTGGGGAAGCTGATATCCGCCGCCCGCCTGAGGCGCTGACCACTGCGCACCATACATTTGTGCTTGCTGCTGTTGCTGTTGAAACTGTAATTGCTGCTGCTGCTGCTGCTGCTGCTGCTGCTGCTGCAATTGCTGGCGCTGGCTGATGGCATACTGGACGGTCTGCGCACTGACTCCCTCCTTCATCTGCTGCTTCTCTCGCTCTCTGGTAGCAATGGCACCCACAAGACCTGCGCCAGCATTCGCCTGCTGCCGGCCGCCCCCGGCCATGTTGATCAGAGGGGTACCGGTCATGCGAGCCAGGTGCTCCTGTTCGCGAGCGGAGAGATGGGAACTGATATCTCCGGAGCCAGCGCCGGTCATGGAGGAAATCGTCCCCCCGAGGGCGCTCGCAGCACCTAGCGACCGACGCCGGTGATGTTGCCTAGACTGGCCGCCCCCCATGGCGTTGAGCATGTCGTAGCTCGATGTTCGGTGCAAGGGCGGGGTAGGCGTGTTCGTGCGCGCAGACGCGAGCGTATTGCCAGACGGCGCTCGTTGGTGAGTAAACAGGAGCGGGGCGGCCACATGCGCAGCACGCTGTTTGACGTACTCTTCGGGCGTGAGGGCTCGCTCCGTCGGGTGGCTGCCACCGCCGGCCACGGCACCTCCGGCGTGCCAAGCAACGCTGCGGCGGCGCATGGTATCATCAGAGTCTTGGCGGAAATGGCCCATGTCGGTGGGACGCTGCTGATCGCGGGGTGAGTTTCGAACGGGCATGGCTCCCAGCTGCTGGCTCGCAGCCGGCGAGTACGGCCGCGTCGTGGTGCTTGGGCCGCCCAAGGCCGTTGGCGTCTTGCTGCGCGGCAGGTTGGCCGCAGCATAGTTAAAGGTCGGGCCAAAGTTTACCTCGGGAATGTCCAGATTCTCCTCGGGCGGCACTTGGTCGCCCACCGTTCGCAGCACACCGGCCCGCGGCCGCTCGACGGATTCCTGCGTTTCGACCGACCGGTGGGTGCTCGCATAATCGGGGCTTGTTGTCGATGAGGCGTCGTCGTAATAATGGCTGGTAGCCTCGCTCAGCTCCGTGCCTTGTCTGATAATTCTCCGAGGCTTCGGGTCCCTGTCGTCCTCGAGGAGATGCACCTTGTTCAGAGCTTCTTCGTCAATGTAATAGTCCTTGAGACTGCCGGCACTAGAAATAGCCGACGAAGTTTCATCAGAAGCTTCCTTGGGCTTCGGGAGGCTGTCAGCTTGGATAGGCAGAGGCTTCCTGTGCACAGGAGACGATGGGGAAGGAGAGGAGAGCGCATAGGCACCAAGGCCATGCCCAGCTTGGGCAGGAGGAGGGGTCCGTGTGCGCTGCGCATGGGGAGAGGGTTGCGGGGGAGGGGCAGGACCTTGACTTTGGTAGGGCATCTGCCGGCCATTCTCGCCATGGCGGAAGGGAGGGGGGGCATATGTATCATCGTTCGGTAGTGGTGGAAGACCCGAATCGGGGTCGAATCGGGGAGACCGCGGAGGCGTGGCATAGCCCGCCGTACCGGGCCGCATATCTGCGGCTTGCGGCGGACCTACCCGTAGGGAGAGAGGGGCGTTGTTCCTCTGCATGCTGGCCATGGAGTCAGGACCGCTCTGCGTCGTCGGGTTGAGCGGCGACCTGGATCGCTGGACGGCGAGTGAGTTGGGCGGCGGCAGCCCCGAGCCCGCCCCGCGGCGGCTGCCCGTGCTGCTCGAGGTTCCCGGTCGTCTGTTGTCCGCATTTGCCGCCGGAGGGGACCAGGCTTCGTTTGCCGCCGCTCCTCCTCCGCCGGCCGTCACAAGCTGGGCAAGCGTGCTGTTGGACAGGCGGTTGTTGACGCTGCGCATCTCGGGCGCGCCGTTGGGGGCAATGGCAGGGCGGGAGGACGGAGGGTGGTGGAAGGCGGGAGGGGGGTACACAGGCTCGGGCGTTTCCAGCCGCTGCTGCATATCCCGGAGTTCGCGCACGTGCGGAATGCTGCTGCCGCCGCCGCCGCCGCCAGGAGGCGAAGGCACCTCGTCCTCGGAGCTCACACGCTCAGGGGTAGACGCGAGATCGTTGACAAACCCTCGGCCCGAAGACGAGGGCGTGACCGAAGGGGCCGCCGGCCCGGTTGTGGTGCCTGGGGGTCCGCGCGATGCGCTGAGGGCCCCGTCGAGTCCGATGTCGGAGAAGTTCCGCCCGTGGTTCGCAGAGATGGCGGCAGCCTGTGCCATGGAAGACGGGATACGCTGGCGTTCAGAGGCTGGCGGGGCGGAGTCGGTGCGCATGGCGGGCTTGAGGGCCGGGATGATGGAGCGGGCCGACCGCGGGGCGTCGTTTCCGCCGCCAAAGTTGACCCTGGGCCGGGCAGCAGCTCCGCGGGCCGAAGCAGCATCCGACTCGCTCGCGCTGGGGCTGGGGCCAAAGCTCAGTCGCTTGCCGACGCGGCGCGAGTTGCGGCGGCTGTCCAGTCCGCTGTTGGAGTCTTCGTCGCTGGAGGACGTGATGCGCTGGCTGGTGAGATCCTTCAGGCGCTTGCGCCACTCCCGCTCCGACCACTTGTTGCTCCCTTCGGTGAGGATGAGGCCGCTCACGTCGAGGAGCTCCAGGTAGCCATAGTGGCGGTGCTTGGGCATGGCAAACATGAGGGAGCGGGTGTCGAGGACGCTGGCGACAAGACGGCCCGGACGGCCGTAGAGCGCAAAGGCGTCCCAGGAGGGGAAGAGAAAGCGCAGCAGCATCTCGAAGCCGGTGACGGCAGGGGGCGCTTCGGGCATGATAAAGACGAAGCCGTCCGACAGGGTGGGCGGCGACGAGTGGATGGTAATGGTGGCCTCGATCTTGATCAGCGTGGAGGCGTTGATGAGCGCTTTGGACTGGGGGTAGATGGCATAGGTCGAGTAGGCGTCGGTGAGCGAGGCAATGGGCTTTGCCTTTTTCTGCTTCTTGCCCTCCTTCCGGGTGTCGTAAAAGTTGATGTGGCCCTTGAGCGTGGGCATGTGCGAGCGGTCATAGGGCGAGCGTTTCTTCCACTCCTTCTGCAGCTTGGCCACCTCCTTCTCGTCGGGAGGCACAATGACGCACCAGCAGCGGCGCCAGGGCACGCCGGCCCCGAAGCGGACGCGCACCCAGGCTTCCGTCTTGAGGCGCGTGCGGTCCATGATGAGGTGGATGTTGTTGAGCTCCTTGCCCTTGCCGGCGATGAGGGCGCCGGTGTAGGCTTCCTGCAGGGACGACTGTTCAAACATGGCCAGGCGGATGGCGGCCGTCCACTGGATGAGGGAGTGGTGGGAGTTGAAGTGCAGCAGATAGCGGTTGCGGCCGGCCGTCGATATGCTGAGAATGTGCTGCAACGGCTGTTCCGAGGGCGTGCGCGTGGGGAGGGAATCGATCTGCGTAGCAATCACTTGCGTTAGCCTGTCCATTGCATTCTCTCCTGTCCATCACTTTCTCTCCTTGTATCCATCACATTCTCTCCTTTTGTCCATTCTTCATCTCCTTTTGTCCATCACACATTCTCTCTCCAGCCAGCCCCGCCCCCATTCTTTCACTCGTCCTTACCATTTTGATGGCCGCATCGGTAATGTTGATAAACTTGGGCAGGACCTCGCCGTCCTCGCCGGCGGCATCCAGCTCGGCGGCATCCCAGAGAGACAGCACGGTACCGACAAGCTGGGCAAAGCACTCGGTCCAGTTCCGGTTCGGGTTGGGACGGCCGTCTGAGAGAAAAGAAGCTGGAGTCAGCATGGAGAAACGGACACAGGGCGGGCAGCAAAGCCCCCCCCTTCCCAAAAGAGGCGGAGACCTACGTGAATCTTGATCGTCGAGCTTGAGGAAATAGCCCTCGTGGTAGAGCTTGTTGGCATGGCTGTTGAGAAAGGTAAAGATGGGCTGCAGCTCGGCCGGCGTGTCGCTGTTGACGTCCATCATGTGCGGATGGTACGTCTGGATCATGGAAATGGGGCGAGAGGAGCTCCGAGGGCGGCCGTAGGGGCCGGACGCGGCAGCGTTGACAGTCGGCTGGCCAGGAGCGGCGGAGCCCGACAGGGCATAGTCTGCGCGGACGGGCGAGTCGGGCGTGGGCAGCGGCTCAGAGTGCGTGGAAGCGGCGTCAAAGAGTTTTCGGGGGTTGTTGATGCTGCTGGCGGTGGCGCTGCGGCCGTTGAGCGACGGCGTGGTGCTGCTGCTGAAGAGGCCGGGGCGATGGCTGGGCGGCTGCGGCGGCGGCGGCGATGTCGATGACGGAGGCGTCGAAGTCGGCGTGTCCCTGTGCGAGCTGGACAGCTGCGACATGAACGAGAGAACTGGGGTGAAGAAGAGGAGGATGTCAGCGGGAAGCCAAAGAAAGAGAGAAGTGGGTCGCGGAGACAATATATAAGGGTAAGTAAGGGAGGGAGGGAGCCATGCAAAAGCCGCCAGCCTGTGTCTTCTCTTGTCTGCCGAAGTGCTCCAGGGCGGACAGGCTAGCGCGCTTGGCAGGCCTTGTCGTTGGCAAGTGATAGGAGGATCCAAGGGAAAGAGCAAGGCAGGCGCCGGCTGGGACGGGGAAGGAGGGGAGAAGCGCGCGCGCGCGCGGCTACCAACCTCGATGGCGGGCCATGTTGGGCCACTGGAGGGATGCTGCTGTCAGCCGTTTGCGGCGGCTTCCACCGCTGTAGCAGTTCGTCTTTGATCTCGTCTGTGGGTAGAAAGGGGTTTGGTTGTTGGGGTATTATAGGCACAAGGCGGGTAACGGTGGCACGCCAAGAGGCGCCCGGAAAGGCGGATGGCGCGCGACCGGAGCGAGAACACGGACTATCCGGGAAGGCGCGAATTGTGTGACAAAAGGCGGCAGGGGCAACCGCCACAAATCGAAAAGGGAAAAAGAAGGCCTTCCTGAAAGACCCAACTAGAGTGTGCAGAAGCCGTTGGAGAGAGAGAGAAGAACAAAGGGAAGCAAACAAAAAAAAAAAAAAAATCAAAGGAAACAAGAGAGTATGTGCGAGAACTGGCGGCGAGCAAGCTGGATAGGCGCACAGCAGGGGTGAGGGATCCGGCAGCTGCGGCGATAGGCGGCGGAACCTGCGGCGGACGGGATCGACAGTCGGGATCCAAGAGGAAGGTTCGACCGCAACGTCTATGACCGCAAGAGAGGCGAAAAAGGGTGCACCGAGTCGAGGAAGGCAGGAACGGCGGGATCAGTGCGCTCTTTCTCTCTCTCTCTCTCTCGCACGCACACACAAAGCTTGCGGCCTTGGGCCCCGTCGCACCTGCTGCCTCAGTCGCCTTCTTGTCCGGGGCTAAACAGGTACGCGTATGTACTCCGTAAAAGGTAAGGGCGCCAGTGTTAATAGGGCGCTTTGGCACGGGTCGCTCGCTGAGAGAGAGAGATGCGGGAACAATGAAAGAAGAATAAAAGGGAGGCCAGAGAGTGAACAGAAACTGAGGAAAAGAAAAAAGGAAAAGAAAAAAAGAAGAGAGAGAGAGGGAGTGTGTGTGTGTGTGAGAGAGAGGCGTGGTGAGAGTTCGTGCCGTAACCCGCGGGAGAGGTAATGCCGCAGGCTATTAATTATTTTTTTTATTGCTCTGGACCACTCTTCCCATGTACTTTACTCTTTCACAACGTTTCTTTTCGCCCCTTGTCCGTTTCCTTTGGCTTTGTTTTTTTTTTCTTGGCCGTTCGGGTCGGCTTGGCACAGACTGCGGAAAGGTCGGGGATTACGGTCCCTATTTTGGGGTACTTTACCTCGACGCTCACCAAGCGAATCGGCGTAATAACCCGCCCATCTGGGTTTACTACAAGAAGCGTGGCTGGGCGGGGGGGGGGGGGAAGGGGCGGGCGCCGTTTTGTGCAAGGTACGGGATGTACTCGTAAGAAAGTTAGCAAGCATCTTACGCGTCTGTACGGAGTGTGAAGTATATCTTGGGCTGGGACAAGCAGCGGCGCAGAAGCAACGGAAAGCGTACAAGGAAGCAGCTTAGCGGCGTGAGATACGCTGACGGAGTGCAAGTATTAGAGAGGCTCTAAAAAGCCCACCCCCCACTGCCGCCGACTAAAAGAGGCAGCCAGTAATATACGTAGTCGGGGCTACGACGACGGTATTACCCCATTAAGTCCCTTGGAGGCTGGCTGGCTGATGGCTTCTTCTTTCCTCGCTCCCCATCTGAAACATGGAGCGCTGGGCCTTTCTGTCACTGCCGTGACAAAGCGAGCCGCCGCAAGGCGCAGCGCCTTTGTCAGTGGCAGCGTGTATATATCTATATTAAGAGGCACACTGTGCAGTGATGAGGGCAGCCAAGCTTGCTCTGCAATGTTTTTTCAGTGACGTATGGCCCAGCATCACTTGACGGAGTAAGCCCCGGACTGGGAGGCTGTCTCGGTGTCGGCCCCTACAAAATGGAGCTTTGGGGCCTGTCAATGTCAATTGCCCATAGGGGCAGCGACAGGGGCGACGTCTCGTATTAGCGAAGCCGACTGTCACGGCTTCAACCAGCATCCACTCGCGTCCCATTGTATTGTGTGCACGCATTTCACAAAGTAGCGCCCGTTTCTCCTATCGCACGTTGCCTATCTTTTTCGCTGTTATTTTTTCGCTGTTATTTCCTCGCCGTGGAATTTCGCTGTTGCCCGTCTGCCACCGCCGTGGCCAGCGCCCTCCCCCGGGCACTTTATAACGGGATTTAGCCTCGCCTTCTCGACGGAGAGCGGGAGAGTTTTGCTCCGACAACTTGCTCAACGGGACGTCGTAAGATACGTAAGTGTTCTGACTCTCTCTGTAAGATACGTACTTTTTACCAAAGTGTTCCGGTGGGGCCGAAGATTTAGTCTGCGCTAAAAAGCTACCACGACGAATCCGCTTACGTATGTATCTACAAAAGTATCTTCTTGCACGCAAGATGCAGCTCGTATACTCCGTAAGATACTCGTACACGTAGGACCACTGCCCGTAAAAAAAAAAAAAAAAAAAGGCGGAGGAAGCGCCAGGTGGTCGCGCAGCTGCAGGCGCATGCGCATTATGCTGCCGGTCTTTGCTGCTGTCCGTCCTCGCCGAAATGCAGCTGCGGGCCATGTATACTTAAACGGAGTAGAAATACCTCCTTTTCGGGGGGGTGAGTTGTTGAGAGAGCGGATGGCTGGCTATACGAATACGCAAACGTCGGCCACGAGATCGCACTTGCCCTCGTCGTGCTATCAAGAACCCCTCAACCCCACCCACGTCATGCCCCAAGAGGATTGGCGGCTAATATCTAGTGGTCCAGAAACTGCTTTGCGCATCGCAACTCTACGGCGCAAAGTACTTGTACTCCGTACTCTTTTAGGATATTGCCTGCTCCGTACAGAAGAGTCGCAGTTGCGCGTTCATTTCCAGCGCTCGTGCCCGCCCAGTGGCTGGCTGTCGCCGTCCACGGGGCATCCCGCTCCACGCTGGCCTCCCCCCTTTGGGCGGTGGGCTTGGCGCCTGCGTATTCGTAATCGTAAGACACAACCACCGTACAGTAAGCCAAAATATTGGGACACTTTTTGGCATCTTGCGCTGGACGATTGGCTGCGGCTGCTCAATGGATGAAGATCTCTCTCTCTCTCTCTCTCGAAAACATCGTGTCATGATTTCAAGACGTGTTCCCAGACGAGCCGTCGTCCTCCCCCCTCCCCCCCCCCTCCGCTCGTATTCAGCCCGTATCTGCTCTATTCTTGTGTTTTGGCTGCTTGGCTTTTTCAGGCTCGATACGGGCGGCGGCAAACAAAAAAAAGTCAGGCATGGCAAAACGATCGCCGGCCCGTCTCCGCTCAAAGTGCTTGTACGCGCACGCATCTGACAGCTCTCAGAGTGTGGGCCCCGCTGCCCCTGGTTGGTTGGTAGCCGTGGGCCTGGTCAGGATACTTTCACACCTGGATCGAAACATTGCCGAACAAAACGGAACCGAACAGATCATACGTGGCTGCCGTGAGGAGTGCATCCAGCCTCGATACAGAGAGCTATCCCTTTCAGCTCTGCCGTACGAGCAATAAATGCCCGGCGGCCGTATCGGGATATGATGTCATCACGCAGCAGCGTCTTTGACGAAAAAAGCTTGCCACCCAATCAGCGCAATCCGTGTTTTCTCCATCGCCAGATGCAGTGCCAACGGCTAGCCCTCAGCCCAAGCCGTCTGTCTCGGTTGGCACCGAGGCTCGACCGGCGCCGAGAGGCTGCTCTTCGTAGCGCATCTCATACCCCAGCCGGCTCTCTCTTTGGCATCAACATAGACCTGGTGTGTGTCTCGGATGCAGGATTTATGCTGAGCGCTCCGTAATCCGTGTTTTCCCTGAACAAGATTAGTAAGCTACAAGCTACATTCGACCGTTGCAGTTCAAGCGCCGAAAACATCAGGCATCTCTTTATACAGTCTTGGGGCGCTGTAAGATACATTTCAAACCTGGAACTGTGCCCAAGACCTCCAGTGTAAGAAACTCGCAAAAAAGGACTCGCAGTCCAAAGCAAAACAACGCACCCATTGTAGTGGCGGAAGCTAAGCCTAAAAAGCGTCTGTGGCTGAAAGTGGCGCCCTCACCGTAGATTTAGTACGATCAGAGGCTTACGTTGTCCGTAATCTGCATCATCCGACAAGGGGAAGACGACGGAGGAGCAACTGGGTTGATTCTTTCGTTTTGCGCTTTCCTTTCAGTGGTTCTCCCTCCAAATCGGCGCGGTTTGCTGTCTTGTGCGGGGCAGTTTGCCCGCTTTTACCGAAACTGCGACCTGCGACCCCTTGATTGCACCTTCCTCAAAGCCGCCCGCGTTGGCAGCGCCACGTCCCGTGACAATTCTAGATTTCCGTTTTTTTTCTCTGTTCTTTTCTCTCTCTCTCTCGCTCTCTCTCTCCCTCTCTCCCTCTCTAATTTTGCTTCACCCGCCCGCCGGCCGTCTTGCCGACCTGCTGAATAACGGCCTGGTATCACTTGTTGTCCGCTGCCGGCGAGGAGGCATCACGATGGCGGCCGACGTACCCGCAGAACGCCCCGAGAATGCACAGAAAACTCAACCAGAACGACAAACACGGCAGACCATTCCCGGCGGCCTAAGTGAGCTCGCGCCACCGCGGCCGACGCTGGAAAGGGCGAGCTCAAGATCCCGGGCTGATCCTCTGGACGACGCCTCGCCCGCCCGGCAGCTCGAGACCCGGCTGAAGAAGCTGGAGGCCGTCAAGGCCGGGGGCCAGACCATCAAGGGCCGGAAAGAGGGCGAAAGCAAGCCGAGGGAAAGCCGTGCAGCGGCTCCGAGAGACGGCACGCCGGCTGCCGCGGCACCGCCGGCGGGAGCGGCCCCGCTTGAGTTTGACGATTTCGGCCTGCCCATTCGCAAAGCCGAAGCCATCCAATACACGCCCGACGTGCCCGAGGCGGACAAGCCGCGGCAGAGGAGCTGGAGCTTGCGGAGGAGGAGCACCAGCCGCTCCGAGGCCAACAACCGCAGCAGGACCAACTCGCGCGCTTCAGTTGGTGCGAGACGGCTGTCGCTCACGCGCGGCGCCGACAGCGCCGACAGCGCCGACAGCGTGCCGGAACGGGTTGCGGTTGCGGCGGCCACAAGCTCGGCGGCCGCAAAATCGGCAGTCGCAAGCACGCCAGCCGCAAGCACGGCAGCAGCAATCCACGCCAGCACAGACACCATTGCAGAGGAGCCGGCGACGCCGCCGAAACCACAACCACGCGCGCCCGAGGCGGACCAGGCCGGCCAAGCCGGCCATGACGAGGCCTATAGGTCGAGCAGGCACTACAGCAAGGACTTTGCGACCGAACATGCGCGGCAAGCCAGTACGGCCAGCGTGGGGGGCGTGCCCAGCTCGCTGCTGTCGGATTTTTCCCACCAAAAGCTGACGACGGAGAAGAAGGCGGAGGAGGAAAAGAACAGCGACGACGGCGAGTGGCAGACGATGCCGGCGTTTGCGCCGTACGACATGTACGACGACGACAACCGGCTGATTGCGCGCGAGCACGTGGAGGAGGACGCCGAGGAGGACAAGGACGGCTACGCCGGCCTGGGGGGAGCGGGCGGCGCGGGCAAGGGCTACACGCGCGTGTATGTGGACGAAGACGCGGAGTCGGCAACGAGCATGGACGAGAACACGCAGTATCTCTTCACGGCGGCCGGCGGGACCAGCATGATGGACGACGACGAGGAGCAGCAGCGCGACGCGGTGTCGCAGATGCAGGCCACCAAGGACCTGCTGACGGAGGGGCAGCGCATGGCCTATGTGGGCATCACGCGGCTGCACATGACGGCGATGCTGCGGGTCATTGAGTCGATGCAGACGACGAGCCGGAGGGCGCAGCGGGACGTGCAGGTGGCGGGCGAGTCTCTCAAAATGTGGGCGCAAAAGATGATGATCCGGCTGTACGCGCATATGGACATTAGCATTGCCGAGCAGGTCATGATTGAGCAGCTGAGCGAGCACGGCGTGGTACCCGAGGACCTGACGCCGGCGCTGATGGCCAACTCCCGGGTGCGGAACCCCATGGCCGACGACCAGAAGAGCACGGGCGGCTCCAGGGGGTCGCGGTCGGGGTCGGTCGTGTCGCCGTCGCGGCCGGGATCGGTCGTGTCGCCGGGCGGTGCTGCTGGCGAGCTGCCGCCGCCGCCGTCGCCGTATGAGGAGCACCAGGGTGATGAGCTGCCGGCCGTGCGGATGCCGTCGCAGCTGCCGACGACGGCCAAGATCGACATTGACCTGCGCTGGACGGTGCTGTGCGACCTCTTTTTGGTGCTGATTGCGGACTCGGTGTACGACTCGCGGTCCCGGGTGCTGATGGAGCGCGTGGGCCAGAGCCTGGACGTGCCGGCGATTGACATTTGCAAGTTTGAGAGGAAGGTGACGGAGGCGCTGGAGATGCAGCAGAACGCGGAGACGGAGAACTGGGACGAGAAGGACCACATGGAGTCGCGGCGCAAGCTGGCGCTCAAGCGGCGCTACGTGATGATGGGCCTGGCCACAGTGGGCGGCGGCCTTGTTATTGGCTTGTCGGCCGGCCTGCTGGCGCCGGTCATCGGGGCCGGTCTGGCGGCCGGCTTCACGACGCTCGGCGTGACGGGCACGGGCGGCTTCCTGGCCGGGGCCGGCGGCGCGGCCATTATCACGTCGTCGGCGGCGGCGTCGGGCAGCGTGATCGGCGTGCGGGCGGCGGACCGGCGGACCGGCGCGGTCAAGACGTTTGAGTACCGGCCGCTGCACAACAACAAGCGCGTCAACCTCATCATTACCATTTCCGGGTGGATGACGGGCAAGATTGACGACGTGCGGCTGCCGTACAGCACGGTCGACCCGGTCATGGGCGACATTTACTCTGTGCTGTGGGAGCCGGAGATGCTGACCACGATGGGCGACACGATCAACATTTTGGCGACGGAGGTGAGTCAGAGGTGCAAAGTGTGTCACTCTGAGACAGAACAGCAGCTAATTTTCCCCCATAGGCTTTGACGCAGGGCCTGCAGCAGCTGCTGGGCAGCACGATCCTGGTGTCGCTGATGGCGGCGCTGCAGCTTCCGGTGGTGCTGACGAAGCTGTCGTATCTGATCGACAACCCGTGGGCGGTGTCGCTGGACCGGGCGACGGCGGCGGGCCTGATCCTGGCGGACTCGCTGATCGACCGCAACCTGGGCACGCGGCCGATCACGCTGGTGGGCTACTCGCTGGGGTCGCGGGTGATCTTCTCGTGCCTGCAGGAGCTGGCGCGCAAGGGGGCGTACGGGCTGGTGCAGAGCGTGTACATGTTTGGCTCGCCGGTGGTGGTCAAGAAGGACGAGTACATGCGGGCGCGCAGCGTGGTGGCGGGCCGGTTTGTCAACGGGTACAACCGCAACGACTGGATCCTGGGCTATCTCTTCCGGCTGACCAACGGCGGCATCCGGCGCATCGGCGGGCTGGGCCCGATCCGGGACATTCCGGAGCTGGAGAACTTTGACGTGACCGAGTATGTCGTGGGCCACATGGACTACCGCACGGCCATGCCGCGGCTGCTGCGCGAGTGCGGCTGGCTGGTCGAGAGCGACGAGTTCACCGAGATTGAGGACCCCGACCCCGACAACCACGCGGAGCGGCAGCGCGAGCTGATCAACGAGATTGAGGAGGCGCGCAAGGAGCTGGAGAAGGAGGGTAAGGGCAAGAAGAGCGGCCGCTTCAGCTTCTTCGGCCGCAAGAAGCGCACCGAGAAGCAGGAGTGGGAGCTGTACGAGGAAGCGGCGGCAGCGGCGGCGGCAGCGGCGGCGGCGGCGACGACGACGACGACGAAAACAGGAGCAGGAGCGCCCAAAAACGACACCCGCGGCGGCGGGCGGACCGAAGATGCCGAGGACAACAACCACGGCGTCCTCTTTGACGTGGACGCCATCCGTGCGCAGCTGGCCAAGGAACGGGTGGGCGACAACGACAACCTGGCGCTGGAGCAGCTGCAGGTGCGGGAGCTCAAGTCGACGCTGCCGCCGATGAAGCTGGACCTGAGCCCGCCAGCGCCGGCCACGGCACGGGGGGTCAGCCTGGCCGGCGGGCCCAGGGGGGGTCTGCCAGAGAGCGCAGCCGCCACGCCGCCGGCGCCGGCGCCAGCGCCGACGCCGACGCCGTTCTACCGGCTGCCGGGGGGCGACAGCCGGGCGCCGATTGCGCCGCTGCCCGAGCACGAGAGGCTGACGGCGCCGCCGCCGACGACGTCAATGTTGTCGCAGACGCTGTCGGCGTCGTCGACGAGCGCGTTTCCGCCGCCGCACCAGGTGGAGGACGGCGAGGGCATCTCGATGACGTTTGACAGCTCCTTTGACGACGACCGGTACTTTGCGGCGGCGGCGACGGCGACGGCGACGGCGACAGCGACGGCGGCGGGGACGGCGATGGGGACGGGGGGGCCGTTGTCGTCGTCGCCGCCGCCGCCGCCGCCGCCGCCCAAGGAGGCCGGATACCTGGCGAACCCGTTTGCTGACGGCCGCTCGTCGGGAGCAGGCACGGGAAACCCGGCGGGCGTGCCGGCGATGACGCTGGCGGATCCGTGGGGCGACGACGACGACGACGACAACTTTGGGAAAGAAGAGGAAATCTCCATGACATTTGCATAAGACGATAGAGGATTCTCATGACGGGATATACCAGCGGGATCAGTACGGATAACAGCAATCGAGAGAGGTGTTGGATCGTTTTGCATCGTTTGGCCGTCTTCTGAGGCGTGACTGCACACACACATCGGCCTGGCCAAGACGAGGCTGATTCCTTCAACACAAGACACACCCACCCGATGCAGGAGGCGCAGCGAAAGCGCCGTAAAGCGCCGTCTTATATGGGGGGTCCACTGTGGGCCCTTTTGCGCCCAGAAACGGCAGAGTGGGGACCGGGCTGGTTACCGCACTGGCTCAGCGGGTGGCTCTGTTCCTGTTCAGCCGCCCTGTCTAGGCAGGATCCGGGCACAGGCCGCAACGAAGGATGCGCGATGGAGGAGCTGTGCGTGGGAGTCGGCAGTTCCCTGTCCGTTTCAGTTCCCTCTCTCGCTCTCTCTGCTTTTTCTCTCATTCTCTCCTCTCCATTTTCTCCTTCTCTCTTCCTTCTCTCTTCCTTCTCTCTTCTTTCTCTCTTCTTTCTCTCTTCTTCTCTTCCTTCTCTCTCTCTTTCCTCTTCTCTTTCTCCCCTTCTTCCCAATGTGACACTTGACATCGCCATGCGATTGCTTCTCCAAGGTCTGGCCCTGGCTGCCCTGGCCGGCCCTGCAGCCTCGAGCGACAAGCAGTCTGCTGACGCCCCTGCCGCCGTCCTCGCCTCTGCTGCCGCCACCGCCACCGCCGCCGCCTCCGCCGCCATCACGCCCGCGTTTTCCATCACGCTCTCGCCCGGTCCCGACGGCAGCTCGTTTGTCTTTTATCCGTACCCGCCCGGGGACACAGTGGACATTGGCTTTTCCGTCTCGCCGCCCGGCGCCACCGTCTCAGAGGTCACCCTCAAGAATCAAACAAGCAATGCCGACATTGCCCAGGCCGGCACCTTGGCTTCCCAGGACGCCCTGATCAAGCGTGCGTTCTCGACCCTGCTGCGCTGAGCTTGCCTCGTCCTCGCTTTCTGCGGCGCTGCTGCGTGCCTCGGCTTCTTGTTGCCTCTTGCTGACAACCCCCCCCCCCCCCCCCCCTTACAGTCTCTGCACCAAGTGCCGCCGACCCGTACGGCATCGTCACCGTCACCAACTGCACCCTGCTCCTGGCGAGACAGCCCAGCGTGTCGGCCGGCCACGGCCTCTACCTGAACCTGACCTGGGCCGAGGAGGGCGTCTCCGGCTCCGGCTCCGGCTCCGTCTCCGAGTCCGGTTTCGTCTTCAGCCCGGCCTTTGCCATTGTGCAGGACGCCAATGCGGCCGGCATCGCGGCGCAGCTGTTTACCAACACGCAGCCGGCCGCAACAGCCACCTTTGCAGCCGCCACCACGGCCGCCACCACGGCCGCCACCACGGCTGCCACCACGACTGCGACCGCCAGCGCCGCTACCTTGGGCAGCCTCCCCGGCATCTCCGCCAGCCCTGCCACGCATAAGAGCGGTGGCGGCATCAAGGGCGGCGCCATTGCCGGCATCGTCATCGGCGTCCTGGCTGCCGTGGCCTTGACCGCCGCTCTGGGCTGGTTCTTTTACCGCCGTCGCGGCCGCAGCCGCAACCTCCGCAGCGCCTACGCGCCGGCGTCTGCCGAGCCGTATCGCGAAGCCGTCCCTTACTCAGCGCCCACCGCCGCCGCCGCTGCTGCTGCTGCTGTCGTGGGGGCCGGGGCCGGGGCCGGGGCCGGAGCCGGGGCCGGGACTGGCGTCGGCGCCGGTGTCAGCGCCGAAAAGAACCTGCCCGCGGTCGTCGCCGCCAGCAGCGGCCCGACCTCGTACAGCGACGACGGCGACCGGCCGTCCACCCCTGGCCACGGCTATGCGGCCACCGCCGCCCTGCCGCCGTCGCCGACGCTGACGCTGACGCTGCCCTCCTCGTCCGCCGGCGCCATCCCGCATCAGGTGGCCGCCCTGATCGAGGACGACATGACGCCCGAAGACGTTGCGCGTCTCGCCGCCGAGGAGAGAGAGCTTGACGCCGACATCCGCAACGCCATGCAAAACCACGCTGCCCGGCGTGGGAGCACCTGATGTGTCCTTGTGTTGCCACCATGACGGCCGCTGGTAGATTGAATACTCAAAAAGGCATCTCACACAACGAATACAATGCATTCCATAACTCGTATTAATTTAGCAGCAGCGGTGTTTGCAACTCGACCGCCATGCCTTGGCCGACTGACACACTAGTAGTTGCTTCCGTCACAGGCAATGCAATCGTCTGGTTTTCTGCTACTGCTGCCGTGTTGGCATGGCTGTTTTCTGAAACCGCGTCAGTGTAGGTTGTCGAGGCCGTTTCCGAGGCCACCCCCCCCGTGCCAGGAATGGCCGAGTTGGCTGGTGAAGCTGCGTCTCCGTTTCTGCTCAGCGCCGCCACCAAGCGCTCGTCTTTGTATGCAAACGCCTCGGGAGGCCAGCGGCCTTGTGCGAGTATCGTCCTGTCTGCGCCGCGGGACAGCAGGTACTGGATGGTGCAGATATGCCTCCCGATGACGGCAAAGTGCAGCGGCACGTAGTTGTCCTTGTTGGGAACATTGACGTCGAAAAGCCGGTTCTCCAGGTAAAAGGCAACCAGGCAGGTCATGCCGTACAAGCAGGCTGCGTGCAGCAGGTTGCCCTCGGGATAGCCGGGCTCCTCGGCGGACGCTCTTGGAATCGCCACGGCCCGCTTCCAGTCGTAGCTCTCCTTCTCCACCGGCCATACAAACGGCTGCCACGACCCGCCCGTCGCATCCCGTGGGAGTGGGACGGCCTGCAGCCTGCGGTACGAGACGAGCCTGGAGTCATGTGCGGCTAGCGAATCGCTCATCCTCAGAAACAGCCCTGGACCGCACCGAAGCATATCGCACATGTCAATGTGCGTGGCGATGTCGAGGAGTACGGCCTCGGGCAAGTCCAGGCCCAGACAGTACTCAAGGTTTGCTGTTCTCCCGTCGGGGCTCCGCGCTTGTAGGAGAAATCCCGCCAGCGACTCCAGCGGGGGCAGTTGTTGGCTGTTTAGCTTTGCAATGATCTCACCAAAGCACGCGCGTCTTTCCGCCTGATCCGGAGAATCAAGGCCGGCAAAGACGTCTCGCTTGAGCGTGCGGCGTAGAACCTCTTTGAGGAGGGCCTCGTCAATGTTTTCGTAGGGCGTAGGTTTCAAGCCGTAAAAGTGGCTGTCCTGCAGGAGAAGAAGACAGGGGAGCAGGGGAAGTGCGGCGCATATGCCCCGGCTGCTTTCGAACGCGTCGGCAAGGCCTGCCTCTAGTCCGTCGTGCAAAAGGGCATAGAACGCCTGAACCTTGTACCAGCTCGGAAAGCTGTTGACTTGGCCGAACAGGCCGCAAGGAGAAAGACAAATGTACTCCCACAGCATCTTGTTGTCATAGCCCTGGCCGGAGATGAGAGCCGGTGTCAGAAACGGCTCCAATAATCCGGGCGAGTAGTATGCCACGGAGTACTCCAGGTCGCCCGTTTTGGACCAGAATGTGTCCATGGCACATTCGACGGCAGACTTGCCAAACATGTCGCGTTCGTCCGGACTGAAATAACCCGCAATGGCCTCGGCGAACTTCCGGTGGCCCCCAAAGCCCAGATAGTGAAGCGGGGATCTTCCCTTTCCGTCAATGTCTCTCTGGTCCAGGAGAGAAGGCATCTTGGTAAGGAGGAGAGCAAGAAGATCCAAACTCTGGTCTTGCACAAGAGTGTACCACAACGACACGGAGCTCTGAAAGTAACTGGGCTTGCTTTCACAATGCCCAGCCAGAAACAGTGCTGCCCGTTTGCCAAAGGGATGATGCAGCGCACACACCGTAGGCGTGTCCCCGGCATGGTTCGTCTGCCGAAGAGCAACGCCGACATCGCTCACAGAGCTCGCGAGAAAATCCAAGAGCACGATAGAGCCATGGAAGGCCGCGAGGTGCCATATAGTATTGCCTGCAGCGTTCTTCGCCGTGGCGTCGGCCCCTTGTTGCAGCAGATAGTTGACAACGTGTATGTGCCCATTCCTGAGGCACATGTGAAGCGGCGTGTTGCCGTCTGTGTCGACGGCACTGATGGGAAATCCTAGGGAGCAGAGCACTTTCACTGAAGTGAAAAGAGCCCTTGCTGCAGCAAAGTGCAGCAATGTCTGGTTGTTTTCAAGCCTCATCTCCAAGCAAGCCGCAAAGTCGGACGTGCAGAGGGACCGGAGCTCGCTCTCGTTGTTTCTCACTATACACTGTCTCAGCACATCGGGGGAGAGTCCGGCAGCGGTACCGGTATCGTTGTCGAGACCAGGGCTTTGGGTTTGGCCCGAGTTTGCAGAGCTTCGCTGCTCCAGCTTTCTCACTTTGTTGACGAGCTCCTGGAGGTGCCAAGGCGTTGCCATATTGGCAGATGACAGTCTGCTGATTTCGCGCACAAGATCACTTGTAAATCGATCTTTCGTCATATTCGTGTCCAGGAGCTCTGAAAACGATCTGACGAAGGCGAGGTCAAAAGCCGAACAGGACAGGATCTTGGCGCAGAAAGCAGCGTCATTCAGACGGCAAAAGTCGGCAAAGGGGCCGCCAGCTCGGCCCGCCTCACGGCCGGCCACGGCCGGATGGATCAGCGTGCAGATGCTGCCACGCTCCACAAAGAGCCTGGTTGTGCGCAACGCCTCGCAGCCGTCCAGCGCCCTGCGTGGCTCTTCTTTCCCGAGCCCTAGCGCCCACAGACCCGTCAGGGCGGCGTTGAAGGGGAACCCGAGCTGCTGCGAGTCGGCGTCCATGTCCAGGCCTTGCCTGTCAATGAGGTGGGCGCAGAGCTCGGGGATGCCGAGAAGGGCAGCAAAGTGCAGCGTTGTCACGTCGGCGGCGTCAATGTCCACAACACTCGAACGCGGCGCGGCCATGTTGGCTTCCAGTCCGAGAACATGCACAATGGTCGCAAAAGCAAAGTGTCGAAACTGCAGGCTCTTGGAGCGGCCAAACAGCCGGCCTGCGAGCCGCAGAACCACTGGATCGGTGAGATGAGCTCTCGCAAACTTGAGCCAGTTGGCAATGGCGTAGGTGTAAAAGGGATGTGCCGTCGCCGTGTCCGACGAGTCGGCGACCATCTGGTTCAGCGACGTCGAGACAGCAAAGTTACGCATCAGGAAGAACCGAAGACAGGTCACGGCAAAGCATCGCAGGGCCGCGTCGTGGCACAGCCGAAAGGGGGCCAGCCGTGAGGAGGGGGGCAGGGTCTCGAGAAATTCGCAGACGGTGGAGTGCGCAAACTCGAAGCGCTTGCCGTCACGCGTCTTCCGAATCAGGCTGCTGCAGAGGCGCATGATCTCGTTCTCGTCAATGACGTCCTCGTCGTCCAGCTCGTCCCGGTCGTCGTCGTCATCGTCACCGTCATTGTCGTCGTCGTCGTCATTGTCAGTGTTGTGGCGCACAGATACAGCCTCGCACAGCTGGGGTATGGTCAGCGGGGGCGAACTGGCCGCAATCCAATGAAGCGTCATCCGGATCATGTCCCGGGCTTCGTCGCTTCCATTGACCTCAAACGCGGTGTCGAGGATTCTCTGATAGGTTTGGAACAGAGTGGTCGGAAGCCTTTTCAGCGCCTTGCGACGCGTGCTGTTGCTCGGAAGCGACTCCAGATGATCGAGCTGACACGCCACCCAGCGGAACCTGTCCTGTGTGTAAGCCGACAATCACAACGTATCAAGCCGGGGGGGCAATCTTCACCGACATTCCCTGTGCTCCCTCGAGCAGTGTGCTCCGGATGTCCTGGTAGAGGGCCGGCTGGCGGAGCAGCATCTGCGGGAACACCCTTCCCTTGCCCATCCGTGCCCCAATGTACATGGTCAGGTCTTGCGTCTGTGCGGCGACTTCCATCTTGGCGTAGTCGTCGTCCAACACGGCGCGGATGTCGTCTTCGTCCCGGCTGAGCATGGCGATGCTCAGATGGCGAGCCAGCTCGGAGATCCTGCCGAGAGACTGCACCGCCGCCACGGCATTCTGGCCGCACTCATCCAGAGCATCGACGACAACATGCACCGTATCAAACTCGAGGCAAAGCTGCTGCACGACCGCCTCCAGGCGGGCGAGACGGGGCGGCCGGGCGAGTCCGTTGGGCGGGTGCAGCTCGGCGTGGTAGGCCTCGAGCAGGGCAAAGGCCTCGGTCTTTTGCAGGGCCAGCTGCACGGCCAGACTGCCGAGAATGTGGATCGGCAGCTGGCTCTCGGGGACGGAAAAGTCGCAGAAGAAAAAGGCGACGGCGGCGCTGGCGCTGGACTGCTGCAGGACGTCCTGGATCATGGTTCCGCAGAGGACGGTCTTACCGGACCCCGGGATGCCATGCAGCCAGAGCCGACGGCCGGGCCCGCCGGCCCAGTGCCGGTAGACGCGGTCCTGGAGGATCCACACGCCCGTGCTCTCCTGGCGCAGCTCCAGGCTGGCCTCCAGCTTGGCCTGCGGGTTCACCTTTTGGAAGAAGTCGACAACCGCTCGGCGCTGCTGGTTCATCGCCGCGCGGACCTCGATCTCGGTCCGCGACTCCAGCATCGACCGGAGGCCCTGGACTTGCTGCTGGACCTGCTGGGACACGCCGGCCAGGGAGCGCTCGAGGCCCTTGTGGATCGACAGCAGCTCCATCAGCCGGGTCATCGTGTCGGCCGAGAGCGCAAGGCTCAGGGTTTCCTTGTGGCGCGACATCTGCCGGAGCAGCTCCTGCGTCTGGTCGCTGGAAAAGGGCCACCGCAGACGCCGCAGGAGCGCGTCCCGCCTGGAGGAGCCGCTCGCAAAGTCCCGGAGCGCCCGGCTGAGCGACACGTCAATCTTGAGCAGCGTCTGCTGGCAGGCGTCCAGGTGGGAGTTGTGCAGCGCCGACGGCACGTTGTCCTGGTCGAGGGCCGAAAGCAGGAGCGACAGGTTGTTGAGAATGCCAAACACGTTGCGCGTCTCTTCGGCCAGGGCGTGCACATCGCGCGCGGCGTCCCGGGCGTCCCGGATGTATTTGCTGATGCCCTGGTAGGCCGTGCCCGCCAACGAGATGATCCCAGCAACGCTGGCAGTGACAGACAGCGGATCCATGGCCGATGAAGCACCTTACCCGATTGACCGACCGGTTCTCCGGGGCCACGGGAGCCACGGGAGCCATGGGACGGGCTGGGGCCGGCCTATATATGCCCCCTTCTCGTGGGATGCCCCATTCTGTGCCCAATCGAGGAGTGCCCAATCGAGGAGCACCCAGAGGCAGCCGAGCATCTGGCAACCTGGCATCTGTCCGTGGCTCAGCAGAGTGCATGAAACGCTGTGTTGGCTGCGCAGGCATGCACAGCCAGGGCGCCGGGGCTGCACGGTCAGCAGAGCCAATAAGAAGGTCGGTTCCATCGGTAGCCGCGCCCTGCATGAGTCTTGCTCCATTGTAGCGGCAACATGTTGAGCATACACGAATGAGATGTGATGCTCAGATACGGCGCCTAAAAGAGTGAAAAGGGGGGATATCGCGAGGATGCCTGCGTGGCCTTTGCTGTGAGGAAGGCACACAAGTTTCTGTGGAAGGCACCTAA
This sequence comes from Graphilbum cf. rectangulosporium, assembly GCA_019925645.1. NCBI lineage: Eukaryota > Fungi > Ascomycota > Sordariomycetes > Ophiostomatales > Ophiostomataceae > Graphilbum > Graphilbum cf. rectangulosporium. The sequence goes on from JADHKI010000018.1 coordinate 311,179, forward strand.
GATTCTGAGGAAGGCACACAAGTTCTGAGGAAGGCACGCTGTTTACCCGAGGAAAGTGTGACCGTTGGGTTGGGCTGTTTGCTAAGCGCCTCGGCCCTGCACAATTCGCATGGCAACCCTCCATTGTATCTATAAAGTACAGTAACCAAATCATTCATATGCTGCCGTTTGTATAATACATGCGAGCATTGCGCTCTTGTTCGCAGTCTCATATAACATATGCTGCCGTTCTGCAATGCAACCCCAACGCCAGGCTTCCCAGCGGTAAAAAGCAAAGATCCCACAAAATACCTGACATAAACCCTTTCTAAGCAGGCAGCACACAAGAGTCAAAACAAAAGCCTTAACCGGGCTCGGCTTTCTGCTTCACCTTTTCCAGCTCGCTCTTGTCGACAGTGTCGACAAAGGCATACCGCAGAAAGCGAAGCCAACTCTTGTTTCTGGTCTTCTTGCCTTTCTTGCCGCGAGCGGCTGCGACGGCCTCTCCCCCAGGCACGTCTGAAAACCCCGAGGCTCGGCGGCCCGTCTTTTGGCCCATGCGATAGGCCAGCTGCAACACACTGTTGACTGTCAGGTCCGGCAGCCGGTACATCTTGTCCGTCAAGGTGTTGTATTCGATCTTGTATTGGAATTTGCGCGGCTTGGGGGGCTTTGCCTTGGGCCGCTTGTCGCCCTGCTTTCCCTTGCGCCATCTGGTCTCCCCGGCAGGCTCTTGATCGAGGCTGAGAGCTATGTCGTTGTTGATATGCGTAAGATTGGCGTAATATTGCGTATAGCTCACCAGTGTCAGGGGCTGCGGCGAGTATGCCGGGCCGGGGGCTGCCGACTTGGATGGGCCGGCGGGGATGATGAGATGGGGGTTCTTCTTCTTTTTCTTCTTCTTCTTCTTCTTGTTCTTCTTCTTCCCGCTTTCGGCAGCATTGGCCACCTCCTCTTTCTCGTCAGAGCTCCCATCCTGGCTGTCGTAAGAGTACAGTGCACTGTCTTCCGGCGAAAGCACAGGGACCGTACTCGGCCCTTCCCTCCATAACGGCACGTTTTCCAGGCCGGTGATGTTGTATTCGACGACGCGCAATGTGGGAAAGTAGTTTGGCACCACACTCGGGCTCACCCAGGAGACCTGGTATCGTTCTGCCCATTCCTTGGAGAGATTGGGGCCTTTTCCTCTTCCCTTTCCCTTTCCCTTCTTCTTGTCACTCGTGTCCCAGTCGGCCGAGTCATCTTCAGGGCCGCTGGCCTCGTCTTGGAGGCTTTGGGGCTTGGGCAGCTTCGACCAAAAGGCCCGCAACTCCAAGAGGTAGTCGGTTGCCGACTGTATATCGAGTTCGTCCCCCAAGCTTGTGCGCGTATGCATGTCGGCATGCCTGTCTTTGGCGGCAGCGTCAAGGCCCTCTTCGGCACCGTCAGACTCGACGTCTTCGTCGACGGCGCCCAAAAGGGCAAAGTTGAGGTCGTCGGTATCCTGGAGGAGGAAGTGGTCAATGTTCATGTGGCCGTAGAACGCGCCCACGACGACGTCACGGTACTGGCGCAGCCACAGGGTGTATTTCTGCCAGCAGGTCTCGTCCCAGAGCTGTTTGCTCCCTGTTCGTGCTGGCGGGACATGGCTCATGAGAATGGCCTTGACGCCACGCTCGCGCATAAACTGCAGCTGGACGCGCAGCCATTCGAGCTGCTTGAAGCCCGGCTCGGACGCGCTCACGCAGTCGTCGACGCCGGCGTTGCGGTCGAAAAAGTAGAGCGAGTTGAGACTGAAGACGGCCAGATGGTTGGGGACCACCTCGACATAGAACCAGCCGCCAAACTCAAACGAGTGCCGCTGTTCATGGGGGATGAAGCGGTCCCAAATGTCAATGTACTTGGTCAGCCACTTGTTGGGGCCGGGCGTCAGGACGTTGTGCGGCAGTATGTCGTTGTTGCCCAGGGTGGGCACGACAGGAACGGCAAGGCCGAGCCCCGCATGGTCAAAGGCTTCGATAAACTTGTCGGCGATGCGCTGGTTCGCGACTTGCACCTGGTCGGGGGAGCGCGGAATAAGCTCGTCGCTGTCGTGCCGTGCGCTGTCGCCGGTCCAGATGACAAAGTCGATCTCATCGCGGATGTTGGCCGCGATCCAGTCAAACGTGGCATTGATGAGCGAATAGGGCGCATCGCAGTCCGAGGTCTCGGCGCCGTATGTCCCGGCCGAGCCGGAGTCGCGATGGCAGGCGGCCCCTTCGGCCGTGGAGGAGTGGACTTTGTAGAACTCGTCGAGGTGCAGGTCTGGAGGAAGGGGGGGTTAGCCGGCCGATAAGAAGATGATGGGGGAATGCAGCGCAATTGTGGTAGGCGACAGCTAGCACAAGAACCAGCGCTTTTGCAAGCGCTGAAGAATCCGTGGTGGGCGGCAGGCATGCAAGGGGAACCCCCTCCCCCCCCCCCCTTCCAGCACACCATCTCGCGGGTAAAAAAAAAAAAAAAAAAAAAAAAAAAAAAAAAAAAGACAGGTGATACCGCGCCGACACCCTCTCCTCCCCCCGCACCATCCTGCCGCTCGCACGCAAAGATAGCTTACCCGTGATATGCAGGAACTTGCCATGCAACCTCCGCGGAGCAGCCACTGAACTCGGAGCATTGGCCAGCACACGCTGCGACTCTTCTTGCCGGTGGGCGAGAGCTGGCGGGAGCTTCACCGGACTGGCAGCAGCCCAGTTGCCGAGCGCCCATATCAGTGCCAGCAGCTGCAGCGGCAGCCACGGCTGCCAGACGCGCGGCAGCGACGTCATAATGTGTGCTGTACAGAAAGCTGTCGCGGTCGCGGACGCGGACGCGATCGCGGTCGCGTTGGCTGGAGGAGAGAAGGAGGTGGGCAAACCCCCAAAGGTCTCAAAGGACAAAGGGGGGGAGGAAGCACGGGGCCCCGGCGCAAATAAACTGCGAGGTCCTGGCTAACGGGCCTCCGGGGCGCTCAGTTTGCTGGCTGCATGGGGTGATGGAACTGAAGCGGCATCGCAGAGGGTTGTCGGCAGGCAGAGGAGGTCGAAGAAGCTGCAGAGAGTGAGGATCCGACCAGGAGGAGCCCGAATCCCGCGGTTTGCAGACAGCTGTAGCACGATCGAGTAGCCGTTTCGCGTGTCATTGGTGGCTCTCGCGTTCTCCTCTCTCCCTCGCTCCCACGATCTATTCGGGTCGGCAATCCGTCAAGGGGGAGAGAAAGTTTGAATGGATGATGTGGAAATTTCGACTTGATGACTTTCTCGTACGAAGCTTGCACGTGCAGGCTAAGACTGTGCAAGGAAGGCGCCGCCTCCACTATTTCCAAACGGCCGGTTTTTTGTAATACTCGCACTCGCAGGACGAGGACAGAAGGAACGACCACGACCGCAGAACAACAGAACAACAGAGCAAACACACACTCAAGTAACAAGAGTGCGAGTGCGAGTCGTCTCTTCTAGGGAAGGAGCAAGGCTACCGGTGGCTTTTAAATGGGCTTCTCTTGCCAGCGCGTCACCTGTGTCCCCCACTTGAGCAGTCGGAAAATAGAACAAGAGATCGCCACCACGACCAGACTGCAAAGAACTGCCAAGAAGCAGGCTCCTTCCTTGCACGCGAGGCGTTGCCTTGCTTGGGCCTTTCCCATGTCAGACATGCATCTGAACCATCCTGGCCCAGTCGATTCGCCACCTGCTCGACCGGCGTCCCGAGTAACCGCGCCCTGTGGGGTTTTGGCGATAAGACGGTCTACAGTTCTTGTGTTAAAGGTGGGGCCTGAGCGTAAGGCCAAGGACTTTGCAGAGGCAGCGGCAGCCAACACTCGTCCAGCAAATCCCCACGTGTGCGTAAAAGATCAGCCTAGCCAGATAGCCCTCTCCGGCGTCTTATCTCTTGCATGCACACCTTGATGGTCCCCCGCCGTCTCTCCCAAGACATCCTGATCGTACAGAGAGAGGGCTTTCCTGCACGCAGCCCCGAGACATGGCACATGTCACTTTTCAGACAGAAGACGTCAGTGTGACGGGATGGAAAAGGAAGACTGGCTTGGGGACATCTGCCGTGGCCCGTGCCCGCATGGTGACTAATCAGTGCGGCCGGCCGATATAGCCTGCAGAAATTTTTCTGGGCCATTCTCTCCTTCTCTTCTTCTCCAGTATGCAACGTCGCGCTCTCCGCAAGGCGCGCCGGCTCTGTCGGAGAAGGACGGGCCTTGCGGAGGGGTTTCTCCCTAAACTGTGTACTAGAAATCTCTACAGTATTGGTTCAAGAGCGCGGTTGCTAGAAGAAGCCAGCCGCTCGTTTGAGGGAGTCCTGAGCGCCAAACAGCGCCGGGATGGGTTCCTATGGTTTTTCGTGGCTACAACATCAGTTCTCTTTTTACCCTTTCCCATGACATACATAAGCCCTGCCTGATCGTGATCGTGGCATCATTGATGCTGTCCAGTCCCGTGGTTTCCGTCGTTGAAGTCGAAAAAGGTTGATCTTTTAATGTGCATGGCCAAAGTGACATCAATGGCTCCCTGGCACGAGGTGAACCAGAGGACTGGCACATGAACCGCCGCGCTACTGCATCTTGCATCAACGCAACCTCGCTTTGTCGGCTTCCGGCTTCTTAAAAATGCGGCTTGACTCGCTACCTCAACATCTTACGTACTTCTTGACATGACCAATGTAGCGCATAATGTGCTCTTATATAAAGGGATAATCTCCAAACTATGGCAATCTTCCGAAAAGGAAGAGATAGAGAGAAGAGTAGAAGAAAAGAACGTTGACTGAAAAGAAAAGCAGACATACGATCCTGCCTGGTGGGTAATGAAGACACACCCGTGTTTTGGACGGGGTGAAGAGAAAAAAGGTATATAATAACGCCCCCTTGGATGCCCATCTGTGTATTCTAGACTTTCACGGCCATGTTGCGAAAGTAGAAAACGTACCATCCGTCTAACCGATCGACAAAGAGAAAGACCACCCTTGAAAACCCGCGCGCCACCTTTTGCATTCGTCGTAACAGAAAAGCCGAATCTCCTGGGACTCGCAGAGAGAAAAACATGTACAGGAAAGAAGCGAAGGTGATGTCTGTCGTAAAGGGAGGAAAACTGGATAGCTCGTGATGCGAGCAGTATCCAAGGTCCCCAAATCTGCCGTTTCAAACGAGCAGCAGTTAGATCCAGACAGTGGCCATGGGCTTGACATCGGTGAAGAAACTGGACACCAAGCCCTGAATTTCGCTAATGTAATCCTCTGCACTGAACTTTTTCAGACCTTGCCGGAAGAGTTCGCGCTCCTCTTCGCAAAGCGCGGGAGAAGGGGCCGCCGATGCAACGGGCGCGGGCGCTGAGGGAGACACAGGCGCGCGCGCTTCTTCTTGCACAGGAAGTGCTTCCTCTTTGCCAAACTCCTCGACGAGCTCCGACACCTTGGCCAGCTCATGGCCAAAGGGATGCGACTCCGAGTAGTCCTTCTTGTGGGTGGCGGCGGCGGCGGCGGCGGCGGCGGCGGCAGGAAGAGGGGACGATGCGGCGGCAAAGGATGCCGATGCGGCGACGGGGGGAAGCTGGAGGGAAGGCTTGGCAGAGTGCGAGGCGGCCGAGTGTGTTGACGTGACGCTGGTGCTGGTCGAGCTGGAGGACGAACGCGAGAAGCTGAAGCTACCCTTTGTCGACAGCGACCGCACGGAGTGCTCGGACAGGCGCGAGAGAGACCGGTGACGCGGAAGACCGTCATACGACTTCTTTGTATGTGAAGGTGCCCGCTGCGGAATGGCAGGAGCGTCCGCAGCCGGGAACGCGGCACTCGCGGCAGCGTCGGAGGCGGCAGTGCCGACGGCAGCAGGAGCAGTCCCAGACGTGGCGGGCACGGTGCCGGGGCTGACCGGGCTGTCCGACAGCTTGGGGGGTGTAAAGTAGCAGGAAAGGTGGTTGGCTTCCAGAGACGTGGCGCGGCTCTCGGAGGGGTACGGCGTGTCGGGACTGGTTGGCGGCGTGGACGCGCTGGCCGAGGCGGCATCGGAATCGTCGTCGGACTTGGCGGAATACGACGCCGATGGAGACGCCAGAGCAGTAGCAGACTGGGGGTGGATATCGGGCGCGTTGAAAGCGAGCAGGTTGGTGGTGTGGGTGAGCTTCACGGGCGCCGAGATCTTGTTGCGGATGGACCCGCCGTTGAGACCCCTGGTGGTCCTCCTCCGCTGCGGGATGCTGTCCGGGGCAGGATCCTTGAGTTCGAGGGTGTGCCGGGCCCGGCGGGTGGTGAAGGCTCTGGCGAGGGACATGGTGAAGTGTGTTGAGAGAAAAGAGAGAAGAGGGAAAAAAAGTGAGGAAAAAGAGGGAAAAAAAGTGAGGAAAAAGAAAGAAAAAACAGCGAAAAAAAAACTCCACTGGGGAGAAGGTGAGAAGAAAGTAAAAAAGTCAAATCGGTCGACAAAGGTGACCGTGGCGAGGCGAAAGAGAGCGTTTAGAAGGGTTGTTGGTCAGAAGAAAGACAACCAATCTGTCACAGATCACAACCGGTTGTGAGAGAGGCAGCAGAGCAACAACGGCTGCGTGTGGAACAAGTGGCAAAGTCAGTGATGCCGCACAGAACACACAAAAGAGTCTACTCGGCAAAGAGCAGTCTTTGTGTACAGTCCCTTGTATCGCAATGGCGCAATTCTTTGTCCGTGTGTTCCCTTTTCGAACGGAGGCGCAATGCGAAAACGGGTGGTGGGGGGAGAGATATAAAGAAACAAAAAAGAAGCGGGACAGCCGAGAGAAGCCCGGGCAGGTTGCCTTGCGCAGCTTTGCACACAGAGTGCCGAGCACTGATGATTGGGCGATTGGCGGGTGTCTGGCAAGAGCGGTGACCCCTCCACAACCGTTTAGGGAAGGTGCCGGCGGTTCGCAAAGCCCCTTTTAGGTTATCTGAGAGGCAAGGCACGGACCTTGTGATTCCGCTAGTGATGGACAGTAGTAGAAAATGGCTCTGCAATGGGTGGGCGGCTGGAGAAGCGAAGAAGGCGGAAAGCGATGCGACTCTGGCGTGAGGAGCGCGGTTAAGAAATGGAGTAAACTTGCACAGCGTACGAAAAGGAAGGAGGGAATGTCGAGCGGCGAGCGCGTGACGATCGGCAGTGCGATGCTGTGTGGAAACACACCCCGAGAAGGGATCCGATCCTGTGAAGGAAGAATCGGCTGGATTGGCTGGCTGGAACCTGGTGATTGCCGGTTATGTCTGAGCGAGACAAAGTATGGCTAGGCGACAGTGGAATGAATGTGTCTGTGTGCGCAAACTTCAAAAGCGTGTTGAGCGTGTTGTGTGATGTCTTGGTCGGTTTTGATCTTGTAATTTTTCTTGTTCGAAATGGTAGTCCTGCTGAATGAAGCAAATCGTTCCTGCGACAGAGAAAGAAGAAGAAAGAAAAAAGAAAATGGCGTACACTCGAAGGAGAGACAGAGAGTGCCAAAAGCGGTAGTTGGCAGCAGGCAATGAAGGTAAGGTCCAGATGGTGGACAAAACAGCAAACGACGACGAAAAGGGAAGAAGGGGCAGGAGAGAGAGAGAGGGTAGGTAGACGGGAGGAAACGTCGCAATGACTGGGGATGCCTTGGCAATATGAGGGGATGCATAACTACACATACAGGCGGTTCTCCCCCCCCCCTTCCTTCCCACCAGCGCACAATAGCCCAACGCCACGCGCTATACGGAGTAAGTCGTAAGCCTTGCGCCGTTCATAGGGGCGCGGATTTGCCCCTGAGCCAGTGCAGGTAGGGGCTACTTTGGCAAGCCTTCCTCGGCTGGCGTGCTGGCCAGGTAGTCGCTACCTCTCGGAGAAGGGGGGGGGGGGGGGGGGCCAAAGTCTAGGGGACAATGGTTGGTTGGCGCTATCTCCTAGCGGAAAAGAGTTTTCAGCTAGTTCCTGGATTTGCCCTTTTCCAGACTGTTCTGAGCGTGTGCGCAGCGCCATAAACGCGCTAAAGCAGGCACTACAAGCACGGAGTATGTAAGATACACACGCGCAATCAATGCGTCGCAGCATTCCTCACAACGGGTTGTTGTCCTTTCTCATTTCCCCTTTGCGCAACGCGCGCCCTGGCTGGAACGACGCTTTTCTCCCCTGCACTCCGCTCTCGCGACACTCCGCCTGCGCTCTTGAAAAGTCCCCACTGACCAAAATCCCGTCCGCGCTGCCGGGGCGGGCAGTTTCAGTGCGTTGGGTCCCTCTTCGTTACAGCGGGCCTCTCGGCTGTTGCTGGCGCCTCGGATTGGCCAGCGCTGCATTAAAAAGTACAGGGGTAGCGCACCCCCCCTGTCCGCCGATCGGGCCAGGCACGGGCCAAATATCCGCCATTTTATTCTACGAAGTATTCGGCCTAAACCGCAGAGGGAAGCCAACGCAGCGCTCTCTTCGTTGTCATTCTTTCTCCCTGCTGGGATCTTTCTCCCTACTGGGATCTGCTGGCTTGGCCTGACTCGCCCTGCAAGTGTGCTGGCAGTGCTGGACGCAAGCCGGAAACGGCCCCGGGCCGCAAACAGGCGAGCTTTCGGTGCGACGAGGTGAAATGATCAGGACAAGTACTTTTATGCGGCCCGTTGAGCTGGGCGGAAGCCCATGAATACTCCGTAAAGGCCAAGCGCACTGAGAAACGCCCGCTGGGCGAGGAGGGCCAGCCAACGCATTCCTAGTGGCCAGACTTGAAACGGTGCCGCGCCAGTTGCCGGCCGTCGATTGGCTGCATCTCGAAACTTTGTTTCACTTCGCCAAAACCGGCCTAGTCGCGGGACGGAGTCGACAGGGGAGGGGCTGCGCCTGCCCGCAGTGTTTCGCCGCGGAGGGGCGATCGCCGTCAGCCTCTTCTGCATTGTTTGTGGCGCGCGTAAAGCTGCAAATAGCGCCATATCCACACCACATAAAGGTTCTCACGCTCGAGCGTCGCCCCAGCTTCTTCAAGATTGGGGGTACTATCATTATCCTCCTATATAATGCAGCAGATCATGTGCAGCACTGTTGAGCACCTCATCCAGATCACGCCAACTTGGTCGCTACGCTGCGGCCGACGCTGCGGCCGAGACAGCGCCACAATCAGATAAACGGGCACCGCGGCACGCCGTTAAGGCCAAGACAGGCTTACGTCATTCGTCGTACGAGCCACAAGAGACGCGCGTGTGCCGGGAAAGGGTCCCCGGAAAGGCTCCCAAAACGACCCCCGGAAAAACAGACAGGGCTGCCCCCCCTTACCCCCCCCCCCCTAGTCTTCACCCATGGATTCGTCCTCGTCCTCATCGTTGCTTCCCGAGCCCACTGCGGCGCCACCACCGCCCTCGCCGCCATCGTCGTTGTCGTCATCGTCGTCGGAGCTGGAGTCGCTGTCGTCGTCTTCGACGCCCACGAGGCGCTCCTCCACATCGGCAGCCTCGGCCAGGTTCGGCACCTTGCCGGCAAAGGCCTGGCGCACGGCCGGGTTGGTGCTGGTGTCCCACACGGTCAGCGAGCCCTTGCTGCCGGCGACGGCCAGGCGGAAGGCCACCTCGGCGTCGGGCGCAAAGCTCGCGGAAAAGACCTTGCCCACTTCGAGGTTGCGCGAGACGACCATGCTGGGCCCGGTGGGCTGGATGTTCCACAGCTTGACGGTGCGGTCGCCCGAGCCGGTGGCCATGAAGCCGGGGATGACGGCGTTGATGTCAAACGAGGACACGGACTCGTCGTGCGCCTGCAGCGTCCAGACGGCCTTGGTGGCTGTCGGGTCGGCCGGGGCCATGCGCACGTCGTGGTAGTGCACGGTGCCGCCCTCGGTGGAGACGAAAAAGTAGTTGGCGTCGTGCGGGTCCCAGCGCACCAGCTCGACGTCGCTCTCGACGCCCCAGCGCGGCCGCGCCGCCTCGGGCGCCCGCATGTCGGCCGCCACCACGGTGCGGTCGTAGCTGCCGCTCAGCAGCACCGTCGACTCGACGGCGTGCCAGGCCAGCGAGCACACCTTGTCGGTGTGGTACGTGTAGGATTTGGCGCACGCCGCCGTATTGAGGTCCCAGAGCTTGACCGTCTTGTCGGCCGAGGCCGAGGCCAGCAGGTTGCGGTGTTTGCGGTTGGCCGCGAGCGCCAGCACCGCGTCCACGTGGTACTCGTCGTTGGCCTTCTTGGCCTTTTTCTTCTTCTTCTTGTTCTTCTTCTTCGCTTCGCCGTCCGCGCCGCCGCCCCCCTGCCCGAGAATGGCGTTGGGGTAGAGGCAGTCGACCGTGTCCAGGTCCCAGATCTCAATGTCGGGGTCCATGGTGCCAACGGCCACGAAGTTCGCCGCCGAGCCCGACGGCACGTCCGTTTTGCCCACCGGCAGGTCCAGCCACTCCACGCACAGCGGGATCGCCGGCAGCATAATGTCGTGGTGCACGTACAGGTTGTCGGCCTCGTCCTCGTACACGTACACCTCCAGGTGGGCCAGGTCGTCCTCCACCTTGGCGGCCAGGACCAGGTTGTCGGTCGCGAGCACTTGCAGGTCCTGGCGGTCCTCGTCGTCGTCCTCCGCGTCTGCGTCTGGCAGCGTGATGTAGGGGTCGTCCTTGTTTGATTCGTAGTATGCGAGCGACTTGACGTTGCCGAATATGGACACGGCCTGCGGCTCGCCTGCGGCGCCGCCGTCCTCCTCGTCGTTGTCGTAGTTTTCCAGGTCATACTCCTTGAGATCGTCGTCTTCGAGCTCGAGGCTACACCATGGTCAGCTACGGTTCTTGTTTGCGTCTGTAGAAGAAACAAGGAAACAAAAAAAAAAAAAGGATAGAGGGGCGCTCACTCTTCTTCTGACTTGTGCGCAGCCTTTTTCGCTTTGCTCTTCTTGCTCTTCTTGTCCTTGGACTCGGAGCTCGCCGCAGCAGCGTCCGGCTGTGCATCCTCGTCTTTTGCTCCGTCTTGCGCCTCTTCCAGGTCCTCCTGTGCGTCGTCGAGCTGAAGCTTTGCGAGTTCGGCAATGCGCTCAAACTCCTCCTCGTTGAACTCGTACTTTTTGGGAAACGGCGCTGCAAAGCCCCGCGGGACCCAAGTGGCCGTGGTGATCATGGACGAAGACATTGTGTACCAGAGCGCCTGTAGCGAAGCGCGCAGTTTGCCAAGGTCGCAGCTTTTTTTTTTCTCTCCAAGTCGAGCAGCGTGAAAAGTCCCCTCAACTTTTTTTCAGCGGGGCTCCTCTTTAGCCCCCACTTTTCGTGATCTTATCTGATAGAACGCCACAGATTTACTCAGCCACACCAGGTGGAGATCAGCTCGGTGTTTTGCTGCGCTAGCTAGAACCGATTCGTAGCCGCGGCGGACACTTGCCCAAAATGGAAGTGGATACCATCTCGGTCTTTTGGCTTTGGATGCTCTTACACGGCCTCATTTGTTCGTGTCAACAGCAAGTATATACGGATTTCCCGTACTTTTGCAGCCGAAGAAAATGTCCGCGTAAGCACACCCAAGGCTGCAGCTGCTGCGAGATGTATATAAGTCTGCCCCAGGTCTTTCTCGTAGACGTATATGGTGAGGGAGCATCCAGACATTGAGTTCTTTTCTTCTTTTTCAGAGTCAGAGATATCAGGATTATTTCTTCCAGGCCAAAACATGTCCACCAACAACAACACACAGACATATGTGCCGTGCACTCTCGATACGTGTCCGCTATCCGATGGCGTCATTGAATACCGGCCCAGCATTGGCGGCAATGCCTTTTTTGCTGCGCTCTTTGCCGTCTTGGTCCTCGTGCAGCTGGGCTTTGGCATCCGTCACAAGACCTGGAGCTTCATGGTGGTCATGTTCTCCGGGCTGCTTCTCGAGCTCGTCGGATACGTCGGACGCATACAACTGAGCCACGATCCGTTCAACTTTAACTACTTTATTGAGTACGCAGTAGTGCTTGCAAGATTCTATATGGGCATGCTAAAGTGCTTTTTTTTTTTTTTGAAATTGTTCATGAGCTCACACGTGCCAAAGATATCTCGTCTGTCTCACCATTGCTCCTGCTTTCCTTACGGCCGCCATCTACCTGACGCTCGAACGCGTCATATATGCCTGCGACGAGAGCCTCTCGTGGATCCGCCCGAGAAGACTGTCGGTCATCTTCATGACATGCGACTTTGTCTGTCTGGCCCTGCAGGCCGCTGGAGGTGCCATCACGTCCATGTTCGGCGGGCCGGATCCAGACGCCGTGTCCATGAGACAGACGGGCGTCGATATCATGATTGGCGGCCTGTCGTTTCAGGTTGTCTCTCTCTTGCTTTTTTTGCTCTACGCAGCCATTTATGCGCGGAGATGGCGTGCTGCTTCTGCGCACCACTACCACCATCGGCTACAGAGTACACACAAGAGTATTCAGTGGAAAGTCCTCGTCGTTGGTAGGCAGAGCGTCTTTTTCTTACCCTCTTTCCTCTCCTTTGGATCAAGACACTGAGTATCCCAGGCCTTGCTATCGCTTCGGTCACCATTTTTGTGCGGTGTGTTTTCCGTGTGGCTGAGCTGAGCAAGGGCTTCAATGGTCCCATTGTCAACAACGAGGTCGCGTTTATCATTCTGGAGGGCTGCATGGTCTCGATTGCGTGTATCTGCTTGACTTTGGGTCACCCTGGTGTGTGCATGGACATGGCATGGAAGCTTCCCAAACGTCGAGTAGCAGTGTCATCTGTGGACCTCGAAGACATGAGCGCCAGGAAGTAAGGACCTGTTGCAGAAGGACGAGGCTGTTTTCAAGCCTAGAAGCTGGACAGGAATAGAAACCACGCCTACTTGATGAGCTGAAATCAAATCCCTGATGGTCGAGGTATTGAGGTCTGGCGCGGATTGCGTCTTATAATCCAGTCACGTGACGAAGGCTGCTGCTGTCTGGCCGTGATCAGACTTGGACAACCTCGGACCAGAAAGTCCAGTTGTCCAGACAGGTGTAGTCGACGGTGCCCCAGCCTTGGGCGAGAGGCAGGGTTGGCCTGCTAAAGACAACGTCGACGAAGCGGCCACCCTGGCGGTTGCGCTTGAGCGGAGAAACGCCGTAGCCGTAGATGCGCTGTTCTTCGGGGGGGCCAGAAGAGCCGCCGGGACACGTCTCGAGGGCAGCCAGGCGAGTACCAATGGCAGCCAGAATCTGGCCGTCGGCAGGTCCCTCGCGGGCCTGTTCGAGGAGCATCGTGGTTGCCAGGGCTCGCAGCGTCGGATCTCGGCACTTCATGCTGACGAAGAAGAGGGAGCTGACAATGCCGGGCCGCGTGGAGAAGCGACGGAAGACGCTGCTCTTGGCCGACGACCGCCTCAGACGCGCCGACGCCGCGGCATGGCTGACGATGCCCTGGAAGAGGTCGCGGTGCTCGTCGTAGGCGGTCTGGCGCGGGCTGTGCACGCAGAGGAGGTAGATGATGGCCACCGCCAACTGCGTGCGGAGGGCGTACATCTCGGCCAGCGTCTCCGAGTCCGGCGGCGCAGTCGCGGCGGCGGCGGCGGCGGCGGCGGCGGCGGCGACGACGGGAACATGGCAGGCCTGCAGTCTCGTGCAAAGCGTGGCAAGGCCATCGAGGACCGAGCGACACTGGGCGACCGCGTCGGCCTGAGCCGTGCACATGGCCGGGTTCTGCTCCCTCCAAGACGGATAGGCGTAGCGGCGCTGGGCTGCGGCGCTGATGAATTGGAAAGACTGGTGGAGGCAGAGCGTGGCGGTGCGCATGGCCGTCTCCGGCTCGGAAAAGGCATCCGCTCCGACAGCGGCTTCCGGGACTGGCGGCTGCAGAAACATCATGATCGGGGTCTGGGAGATGGCGTAGCTGCCAATCAAGACGTCCATCCGGACCAGCTCGTCCCTGACTGTGGCGAGAATGCCGGCAGCAGCAGCTCCCCGGGCGCGCTGATGGGCGTCGGCCAGGATCCGGCCGGCACCCAGGACATGGGCAATGGCGTTTTGCTCGTGCTGGCCCAGAATCTCGACGCAGGCGAGAACGATGGAGGCCAGGGCCAGGGCTTCGGGGCCGGCCGTGCCGTTGCGCAGATCCGACTGGAGCCGGGCCAGCGCCGCGCCGTAGTAGCGCCAGGCGGCCCGCTGGCTCGTCTCGACGGCGGCATGGTCGAGCGAGACCTCGTAGGCAGCCCCAAAGGCGGCGGCGGCGGCCTTGACGCATTCGACCTGGTTCGACAGCTGGGGAAAGACACGCGCCCAGACGCCGTCTTCCGGCCGGCAGCGGCCACCACGGCCACCGCTGCTGCTGCTGCTGCCGCTGCTGCTGCTGCTGTCCAACGACAACACACGCGCGGCCAGGTAGCTGAGCCGCTCCATCTGGCTGTCGGCCGCGACGCCGGTCTTGAGAGCCGGAATCAGGGCTGACGATGGCTGCTGTTCGTGGTCGCGGTAGCCGCCGCACAGGCGGCCGGCCTGGACGCAGCGCCGGCACAGCGGCTTCTGCTCGTCACACTTGACGCGGCGTGTCCTGCACCGAGTCAGTCGCCGGCCGCGCAGCCGGAGAGCAGATGAGGAAGGCCTACTTGCACGTCACGCAGCCTCGTTTAGACTGCGAAACCACGACGCGCGATCGCTTTGGCGGCGAGGCCGATTCGCTGGCGGAGCTCGGGCTTGCATGCTGGCAATTTCTTGACACATCCGTAGCGGGCGGCACCTCCATGATGGCCTATGCCGACGTGGTGAGAGGGATGACCTCGTTTCGATGTTGCTTACTTGTACGTCTGAGTCTCGGACAGTGCGGGTATACAGTGCATTCTGTATTGACACCGTTGGGGAGTGGACCCTGCGACAGTGGACCCTGTCGGTAGCTACTTCCGCGCCAAAAATATCACGACACCTTGGAAAGGATCAACTCTTTTTTTTTTTTTTTGGCTCACCGCACAGAAACCATGGATCGGAACCGCTACCGTGACCGTGGGCGCGATCACGATGGCGACAGATACCGGGAGAGTGACTGGCGCGGACGCGAGGCGGGCGACCCGCAGGCGCAGCCGAAAAGACGGAGGCTGGATCTAGACCGGACGTTTCGCGATGACGACCGCTTCAGCGACGACAGCCGGGCGAGGCGAAACGGCCGGGCCGAGACGCCGCGGGGCAGATACGGCGGGTCGACGCCGGCACGGGAGCAGGCAGATGCGGATACGGCGGCACAAGGGCCGGACGGGGACGAGGACGAGGACGAAGCCGAGCTGGACCGCGACTGGTACACGGGCGACGAGTTTGGACACACGTTTGGCGACGAGGGCCACAACCCGTTTGGGGCATACGACGACCGCAGCTGGGAAGAGCGGGAGCGGCAGGAACGGGCGGCGTTTGAGAAGAAGACGGGCCGGTTCGAGCGCGGCAACCCGCGGGCGCTGCAGAAGCAAAAGGACGTGGACGCGTGGGAGACGAACCGCATGCTGACGAGCGGCGTGGCGCAGCGGCGCGACATGGGCGAGGACTTCCGCGACGACGAGGAGGCGACGCGCGTGCACCTGCTGGTGCACGACCTGCGGCCGCCGTTTCTGGACGGCAAGACCATCTTCACCAAGCAGCTGGACCCGGTGCCGGCGGTGCGCGACAGCCAGAGCGACATGGCCGTCTTCAGCCGCAAGGGCAGCCGCGTGGTGCGCGAGCGGCGGCAGCAAAAGGAGCGGCAAAAGGCCACGCAGGACGCGACGCGGCTGGCCGGCACAACGCTGGGCAACATTATGGGCGTGCGCGAGGACGGCGACGGCGACGGCGACAGCGCCCGGCCGATGCCGGGCGAGGCGGTGGCGGGAGCGGCAGAAGAAAGTACAACAACAACAACAACAACAGCAGCAGCAGACGCGGCGCCGGCGTCGAGCAAGGGCGGCAACACGTTTGCCGAGCACATGAAGCGCAACGAGGGGGGCGCCAGCAGCTTCAGCCAGAGCAAGAGCCTCCGGGAGCAGCGCGAGTTCCTGCCGGCGTTTGCGGTGCGCGAAGAGCTGATGCGGGTGATCCGCGACAACCAGGTGATCATCGTGGTGGGCGAGACGGGCTCGGGCAAGACGACGCAGCTGACGCAGTTCCTGTACGAGGACGGCTACGGCGGCGGCGGCATGATGATTGGCTGCACGCAGCCGCGGCGCGTGGCGGCGATGAGCGTGGCCAAGCGCGTCAGCGAGGAGATGGAGACGCGGCTGGGCGGCGTGGTCGGCTACGCGATCCGCTTCGAGGACTGCACCAGCAAGGAGACGGTGATCAAGTACATGACGGACGGCGTGCTGCTGCGCGAGTCGCTCAACGAGCCGGACCTGGACCGCTACGCCTGCATCATCATGGACGAGGCGCACGAGCGCGCGCTCAACACGGACGTGCTCATGGGCCTCTTCAAGAAGATCCTGCAGCGGCGGCGCGACATCAAGCTGATTGTCACCTCGGCCACGATGAACGCGCGGCGCTTCTCCGACTTTTTCGGCGGCGCGCCCGAGTTCGTCATCCCGGGCCGCACGTTCCCCGTCGACGTGCTCTTCCACCGCGCGCCTGTCGAGGACTATGTCGACCAGGCGGTGCAGCAGGTGCTGGCCATCCACGTGTCCATGGGCGCCGGCGACATCCTCGTCTTCATGACCGGCCAAGAGGACGTCGAGGCCACGTGCGACCTCGTGCGCGACCGCCTGCAGGCGCTCAAGGACCCGCCCAAGCTGAGCATCCTGCCCATGTACAGCCAGATGCCGGCCGACCTGCAGGCGCGCATCTTTGACAAGGCGGCGCCCGGCGTGCGCAAGTGCATCGTCGCCACCAACATTGCCGAGACCAGCCTGACGGTGGACGGCATCATGTACGTCGTCGACCCGGGCTACGCCAAGCTCAAGGTCTACAACCCGCGCATGGGCATGGACACGCTGCAGGTGACGCCCATCTCGCAGGCCAACGCGGCACAGCGCGCCGGCCGCGCCGGCCGCACCGGCCCGGGCAAGGCCTTCCGGCTCTTTACCGAAAAGGCCTTCAAGGACGAGCTCTACCTGCAGACGATCCCCGAGATCCAGCGCACCAACCTCAGCAACACCATCCTGCTGATCAAGTCGCTCGGCGTCAAGGACCTGCTCGACTTTGACTTTATGGACCCGCCGCCCCAGGACACCATCACCACGTCGCTCTTTGACCTCTGGGCGCTCGGCGCGCTCGACAACCTGGGCGAGCTGACCGGCCTGGGCCGCCTGATGAACGCCTTCCCCATGGACCCGCCCATGGCCAAGCTGCTGATCATGTCGATGGAGTACGGCTGCAGCGAGGAGATGGCCACCATTGTGTCCATGCTCTCGGTGCCCAACGTCTTTTACCGGCCGCGCGAGCGCCAGGAGGAGTCGGACGCGGCGCGCGAAAAGTTCTTTGTGCCCGAGTCCGACCACCTGACCTACCTGCACGTCTACGCGCAGTGGCGCGCCAACGGCTACCTCGACAGCTGGTGCGCGCGCCATTTCCTGCACGCCAAGTCGCTGCGGCGCGCCAAGGAGGTGCGCGAGCAGCTGGTCGACATTATGAAGATGCAGAAGCTGGCCATGACCAGCTGCGGCACCGACTGGGACACCATCCGCAAGTGCATCTGCTCCGGCTACTACCACCAGGCCGCCAAGGTGCGCGGCATCGGCGAGTACATGAACCTGCGCACCAGCGTCACCGTGCAGCTGCACCCGACCAGCGCGCTGTACGGCCTGGGCTTCTTGCCCGACTACGTCGTCTACCACGAGCTCATCCTGACCTCCAAGGAGTACATGTCCACCGTCACCGCCGTCGACCCCCACTGGCTGGCCGAGCTCGGCGGCGTCTTCTACTCGGTCAAGGAAAAGGGCTACTCGGCGCGCGAGAAGCGCATCATCGAGACCGAGTTCAACCGCAAAATGGAAATTGAGGCCAAGATGGCCGACGACAAGCGCCGCCACGACGAGCAGCTGCGCGCCGAGGAGGAGCAGCAGGCCGGGCGGCACCGCAGGCTGGGCGGCGGCAGCGGCGGCGGCGCCACCAAAAAGATTGCCGTGCACGGGGCGGTGCGCAAGCCGATTATGAAGAAGAGGGGACGGGGAGTGTGAGGGTTGTTGGGGGGAGGGGGGGTGGATGACGATATCAAGGTGGTCTATTTCTGCATCATAAGACTGCACCACAAGACTGCATCACAAGACTGCCTCACAAGACTGCATCACAAGACTGCATCACAAGACCGCAACACAAGACTGGGGCAGCCACACCAACATCAAGCCACGCCAACATCAAGCCACACCAACATCAAGCCACACCAACATCATGCCACACAACATCAAGCCACACCAACATCAAGGCCACACCTCGAATCCGGTCTCGTCCGCTTCCAGCTCGCGGGCTTCCTTGTCGAGACGCACCACTTTGGCATTGACCGGGCCTCTGTCGATGAGCTGGAGGAATGTCTCGACAGCCTCGTCGTCGCCCTGCGCCTCGCCCTCGACCTGCCGACGCGGCGTCAGACACAGCCGGTGCCCCCCCCCCCCAGAGAAAAAAAAGAAAACCCACCTTGTTGTTGCGCAGATTCCGTACCCAGCCGGTCAGAGAGAGCTGCTTGGCCTGCTTCCGAGTGAAGTGGCTGTGGGGGGGGGAGGAGGGGATCGCCCTGTCAGTTGCTTGCTCCAGGCTCGGCCCCTGCGAGCGACTCACCGAAAGCCGACACCTAAAAGGTCATTAGCCTGACTGTTGCGATGGACCAGCATGCAGACAAGAAACATGGAGACATACCCTGGACGGTGCCGCCGTGCACGAGAAAGTAGACCTGGGTTGGAGTCAGTGGGGTTTGAGCGCGCGTAGAGGCGCAAGACACGAGCACTTCCATAGCGAGATATCCACAATCACACACCCTTTTCACAGCCATGGTGCGAAGCCAGCTCGACAGCGGGGTGCGCGGCGTTGTTGAACAGTTACAGAGGTGACGTCGGAGGTCGCGCAGGGCGCCGAAGACAACGGCGCGGTCACGTGACTGTCACGTGCCTGTCAGGCTCTGTCGCGTCGTAACGTCATTGGCCTTTCGCCTAAAGCATTATACACAACACCTCCTCTCAGCCACCACAAACGCAGCTTGAGTCGTGACGATTGCATCTACGTTTTCTGACCCGCGAAGAGACTTCTGACCCGCGAAAGAAAGACCAGCTGCACATGGAGGACGCCGGCGTCGCGGCCGTGGAGGTGCCGATTGTACACTTTGGCCGGCCTGGAAAGAAGCGCAAGGCATACCGGCAGCGGCCCGGAGCCAGTGCAGACGCGGACGGCGTCGGGCCTCTGGCTTTGGCAGACGACGACCGCGACGAGCACGCAAAAAACGATGCCACACCGCAGCAGCCAGCAGCCGACGACGCACCGCCCACCGGTGGCGGCGATGACAGCAAAGGCGGCGGCGGCGGCGACGAGGACGGCGACGGCAGCGGCGGCGGCGACGGCAGCGACGGTAGCAACGACAACGATGACGACGCCGCCGCCGCCGACGACGACGACGACGACGGCCTGGACGTGTCGGTAGCCGAGCTGATACGGCGGCAGAGGCAGCGCAAGTCAAGGTACCGGGGGGTCGAGTTCCGGTCGGACAGCCGACCCCGGGGCAGCGGCGGCGGCGGCGGCGGCGGCGGTGGAGCTTTACAGAGTGTCACCATGGCCGAGGGCACGACAGATTTTATCCCGGCGCGGTTTGCGCCGCAGACGGGCATGGTGGGCGAGCTCGTCAACAAGCACATGTGAGTGAACAGGAAAGATCTGAGGAAAGGAAAAAGGGCTCATCGCTGGACAGAACTAACTCGATCGCAGGGAGGAATACGTGGAAGCGGAAATGGCCAAGCGATACAAGGTGCTGCACGCCCACCAGCAGCAGGGAGCACAGAACGGCGGCGGCGGCGGCGGCAGCGGCGGCGGCAGCGGCGGCGGCAGCGGCGGCGGTGGCGGGCACGGCCGCCAGGCGGGCGCGGGTGCGGGCGGCGGCGGCTCGGCGGGCGATCTGCCGGCCGCGAACAGCAAGGAGGTGCGCGAACAGCTGGCCATGAAGGGCAAGCTGCACGAGATCGACCTGGGCGCCGAGGTGCGCGCGCGCAACATTGCCATGACGGAGCAGGCGACGCGGCGGCTGCGCGGGGCGGACGCGCCCGGAGACGACGACGACGGCGACGGCAGGGACGGCAGCGGGGCCGGCCGAAAGCCCCGGGCCGGCCGCGACGGCAAGAAGCCGCATGCGTCGGCCGGCAGCAGCGGCAAGCGGCGGGCCCACGAGGACATTGAGCGGGACCAGATTGTCGAGCAGTTTCTGCACGAGAACAAGAGTACGTTTCGGGATCTCTTTTCTTTTCTCTTTTTTCTCTTTTCTTTTCTCTTTTCTTTTCTCTTTTCTTTTCTCTTTTCTTTTCTCTTTTCTTTTTTCTTTTCTCTTTTCTCTTTGCTCTTCTTTTCTCTTCTTTCTGTTCTCTTCTCTTTTCTCTTTTGCTTCTCTTCTCTCTTCCTTCTCCGCTGACTTCTAGTGGACGTGGATGTCTACGATGTGGCCAGAGAGCCGGCCACGACGGCCGAGGGCCGGCCGACAGACGACCGCATCGCCGAGCAGTTCCGCAAGGATTTCATGGAGGCGCTGGCACAGCGGCTGCGGCGCAAACGGCGGCCGCTGGGGCCGCCGGCCAAGCCCAAGACGACACGCAACGAGGAGGAGATTCTCCGCGGGCCCAAGCTGGGCGGCAGCCGCAACGTGCGGTCGGTGATGCGCGACAAGCTGCTGCAGAAGCAGGAGGAGCAGCGGCAGAGCATGCCCAAGTACGAACAGGAGCTGCAGGAGCAGCGGCGGCGGCAGATCCGGCGCCGATAGTTGGGGGGGACGTACTTGTTTGTAGTAAGGGCTCGGAACAAAAGTTACTTCTCATGTCCTTTTCGTCGTCCTTTTCTCGCCGTCCTTTCTTGCTGTCCTTTTCTTTCCGTCCTTTCTTGCCGTCCTTTCTTGCCGTCCTTCTCTTGTCGTCTCTTTTTCACCGTCCTTTTCTCCCGTCCTTTTCTCCCATCCTTTTCTCCCTCCGTTTCTCGCCTCCTCTTACCCCCTAAACACCCGCCGCGCGTGCATGACGTCCCCCTGGCGTAGGCTTTCTGGCAAGGCATCCCGATGCCGAAACCGCCCGGCGGAGATCTCGCCCTGGACTCGCTGCAACGACGGGCCGCCCGCCTCCACAGCCACGATGCCACGATGCTTCGGTTAAGGGCCGTCTCCACCACATGCTGCCTCTCGGAGACTTCGCCACGGAAATGCGCCCTCTGTGGAACTCTCAGGATTAGGGTATTCATGCACTGTCCCGGCCCAGGGTGCGAGGTTGCAGCGGGTGTTCTATCCATGTATGCGAGACTTGCCATGGCGTCTTCTTCTTCTTCCCAGGGTGACCCCTGAAACCGACTGTGCGGGAGGAGCCCTACCAGAAGCTCGCCCGTAGGGGCGGCAGGCGGCAGGCACGGATGCTGACCGAAACGGCAGGCGCAGGCACGGATACCAAAACTGCAGGCGCAGGCACAGATACCAAACTGCAGGCGGCAGGCACGGTCACCGAAACGGCAGGCGCAGGCACGGATACTAAACTGCAGGCGGCAGGCACGGTCACCGAAACGGCAGGCGCAGGCACGGATACTAAACTGCAGGCGGCAGGCACGGTAACCGAAACGGCAGGCACAGAACACAGTACAAGGTACCAGCTACTGCTATTCTCGTACATCGTACGGCTGGCGCGGACCACAGCCTCGCAAGGCCCTGAGAGAGGAGGGGAGGGGGGCACGTTGCAGGCCGCCGATCCAGCTAGGGATGCCAAGAACGTGCGATACTTGATACACGGGTGCCCACAACGATCTGAGAGCTCCCCACCGCACACAGCACACAAAAGAGGGCCTGCTGCGACGCCGCAGCAGCCTTATTTCCCCGGCGGCCGCCGCGAGGGCAAAAAAGCACACTTCCTGGGGCAGCCGACGGAGTACGCGTAGGTGCAACACGTCTCAGATATAGCCCCCCTGTCCATAGTTGCCATGTCCAAAGTCAACCTTGAAAGTCAGCCTGGTAGCGGTGCCACCCATCACCGTGGCCCTGCCGAAAGCCGCCTTTCTGAGACGCGCAAAAGGCGGTCAGTTGGTTTCACCTCCTGCTGTGTCTTTCGGGCCATATCCTCGGGGGCCTTATCCTGGGGGCCTTATCCTCGTGAGCGGGCTATAAGTCTCGCGGGCAACTTACGCAGTCCCTTGGACGCAGCTTTCCTTGTGCCGACAGTAGCAGCGTTTTCGGCCTACGCTAGAATCCAGGGGTGCAGAGAGATTGTGACTTGTGCACCAAACAAACCCCGCTGTGACTGAGCGCTAATCAATTAGCTGACCAGCACTAGCCGTTGCCTGTAAGATGCTTCGTTGCTCGCCCTCTCAGTCTCCCGCATCCCACCGTCGCTTCCCGCCGTCCCCGACCCGGAGGCCCCTCTTCGCAGGATGCGCTCTCGTCATGGTGCCCACCTCGCCGCAATGTCGCCGTGCGGCAAGAGGCGCCTGTTTCACGCTTGACAGCGTTGTGTCAGCAGCAAGCCCTTCAGGGGGTCTTGCAGGCCGGCGTTCCATGTGGACCCGCCGCCAGGCTAACCCACCACCCCCCCCCCCCGCCGCTGGGGGGAGGGGAGAAGCCTAGAAAGGCAGCGAGCACTTTTGTGGGTATCCTTTTTTTTAGCACGTTTTAGTGCACCGCTCTGCACGGACGCCCTGCATCTTTGGGATCAACAGCTACGGCAGTGTTGGCTGTCTTTTGTTGCCGAGGACGAGAAAAGATAACGCATCCGGCGACGGGGACCATGTTGTGTCTCTTTTTTTTTGTGACAAAGAAACAATCACAAGCGCCGGAATGCGGCTGTGCATTGGGCTATACGAGGCAGAGGAGAACTCGAGAGGGACCCCTCAAGAGAGCAACCCCTCAGAAACTCAAGACCCCGCACCGCACGATCACTGCGCAGAGCACGGCATGCGTATCTTACGTATGCTGTAAACGTATGGCCCTGAACAAAATCCCTCGTACTCCGTACGCGCAGCACATGCCCCATCACAGGACACCCCCCCTTGTCGCCAGGCTGCTGCTGCTGCTGCTGCTGCTCTTTTGCCTAGCTAGGCAAGAGTGAGATCTGCTGCCCCAGCGCTCTAGTTCTTCCAGCCTGTGTATTGTATCTTGCACTAACAGAGCTGCCCGTTCGCACTTGCTCCCGGGACGCGTCAGATGTCCTTTTTTTTTTGCCCTTTGCAGTTCACAACTCACAACTCGCCAGACTCGACTCGAACGTGCCTGCCAACCCTGGGACGCGGATGAGGAAGGGGCGGTGGGCCTTGTCGCCACACTCATGCTGGGTGTGGGCGAAACATGGCTGGCCAGCCTGTCTGGGTCTTTGCTCGATAGGGGAGACGGGCTGTCCAGGCTTCCCGCATACGTAAAGATACCTTGCACGGAGTAATGTATCTGACGCTTTCCCTTCCCGCTATCAGGATCAGCCCGGCCTTCTCTAGGGGCCGCCCGCTGTTGCTCCCTACGCATCGCTTCTCTGGCTTTTGACGCAATACATAACCTGTCCCCCCCCCCCCACCGCCCATCATCTTCTCCTCGCCTTGCTACCTGTCAACTTCCCTGGTACAACCGCCCATCTTGTGTCCTTTGTCTCTTCTTGTCTTGTCCCGCCTAGCGGCCCGCGGCACGCTTCTGATTCGCCAATTACCTTTCGCCTTTGATCTCTCAACGGTCTCTCCGCCCACTTTCCCCTTTCGCCTCGGCCCCTCTCTCGCTCTCTCTCTCTCTCTCTTTCCCTCACAACACAATCTCGTCTACTTTCTTGCCTCTTCCAAAGCACTGGTCTGAGTTGGAACGCACTAGCTTCTCTACTTTTGCTTCTCTGCTTTTGCTTCTCTAGTTTTGCTTCTCTGGCATCGACTTTTTGCTGTTCCTCAGGTAACGTCGCCCTCTTCAGTCGCCCCAGTCGCTTCAGCCGTCCCAATTGTTCCAGCCTCTCCCCCCCATCCCAAAAATGAAATGCCAGCAGCGCCCAGCTCCTCCTTGCCGTTGCGGCTCTTTGCGCCTCTGCAGTCCTCCTTTCCTCCTTCCCCGCGCTGCCCTGGCGGCACAAGCCCCGCATCAAGCAGCAGCAGCAGCAGCAGCAGCAGCAGCAGCAGAAGCCTAGCACCACAGCCCAACCCGTTTCTATACCGCCTTCCTTTCACAAGGACGCTTTTTTGCCGTTTTGTTATTACTCGTCAGGTCGTCTTCACATTGGCTTGGCCTCCAACTCTCCCTCACACGCCACCATTTCATCTTTTCACAGCCATCATTGTCGTGGTCTCTCTCCTAACGGTGCTCTACACTACAGTTTCATTCAGAATCACACACGGAAACAGTCGTTCAACGAGTGACTCTTTTGAAAATGGCGAAGCTTTTTATTGGGTAAGGCAGAAGAGCCCATGTTTGGTCCCGAGTTTGGTCCCAAGTTTGGTCCCGAGTTTGGTCCCAAGTTTGGTCCCAATTTTGGTCCCATGTTTAGATGGTCCCCTGCTTGTTGCGATGGCTTGGCCTTTGCTAATGCCTCGTCGCCAGAGGCCTCGCATGGCACACCGAGGAAGCCACTCTGCGGCAAAAATTCGAGGAGTTCGGCGCCGTCGAAGAAGCTGTATGTCCATCATTCTCATTCTCCTTCTTCACCCTTTTTCCTTTTCGGCCGTGTTCTCTCCCCTCTCACGCCATCGTACCCGTCTAAAAGCGAACGATGTGTCCTCGCAGAAGCCAAGCGCGCGAGAGAGGGGGACTGGGTGAAGCCGAGACTGGGCCGGGGGGTGGGAAACAATAAAGGCCCCAAACGGGACGCGTCGTCTTCTAATTCTGCTTGGCATCTTCCGACCGTCATCTCTTCAATATAGGTTGTGGTCAAAGATCGAGACTCTGGTCGCAGCCGAGGCTTTGGATTTGTCCGGTACGCCAACGAGGCCGATGCGCATCAAGCCATTTCAGCAATGAACAACGTTGAGTGAGGAAAAGACTCTGGCACTATGCCTTTCTTCGGGTGTCATGACGCCGTTACGAGCTGCTCCTGACATGTCCCCCCTAGGTTTGACGGACGTACCATCCGCGTCGATCGGGCATCAGACACCGGCCCTAGAGGCGGTGGTGGCTATGGCGGCCGAGGCGGAGGCGGAGGCTATGGCCCCAGAGGCGGTGGCTACCAGAACGGCGCTCCCATGCACCAGGCGCCTTACGGAGCTCCGCCCCCGCAATATGGCGGGCCTCCCGCTTATTCGCAGTCATACGGCCGCAACGGCTATGCCCCGCAAGGTCCTCCGTACGGGGCACCGCCCACGCAAGGTATGGCACCTCAAGTCAGATGGAGGGGGATGACTCGATGGAAATCGTCAGCATCAGAGCTCCAGTACTCAGACAACAGGGGACACGGCTGAAGCTAACACTGGCGCGACAGGATGGGCACAGCCTGTATACGGATACCAGGACGCGCAGCAACAGATGCAACAGGGCCCGGGCCAGTCCCAGCAGCCGCCCTCGCAGGGTGGCCAGGGCTATTGAAGCCCTTGTTGAGAGGAGGCCGCATAGAGGGGCGACGCTTTGTTGATATCTGTAAAGTTGACAGCTAGCACAAGATGAGACTGCAGTACCCTGGAGACGAATATTGACTGTGAGGCTATGTATTGTTCATCATGGGCTACCTAGCGAAGCACTATCCGAAAGCACCGCACCGATACGATCTCGCCGCCTACGCAGCCAGGTTAGGGCGTGTTTTCTGATTATCGGTTCATGGCCTTGTTGCACTTGATGCGGCTGTCTGTATACCTACCTGCTGATACGATGGGCACACGCATTATCCGAGCACATGCAATATTTGAAGCCATGCGCAACTTTTGTCTGGTCAAGATAATTATGTATCTGTTCAGACGCTGGATGCTACCCATAGTAAGATACGGAGCTCGGCAGAGCAAACGTGAGGCCAAGGCATAAGTCATGTTCTGGCCTTCTCTGCCTTTTCACCAGGAGGCAAGCCCCTGGCCCTCACCACAGCCACTTTTCTTCCTGCGTGCTTCCTCCCAAAGACAACCTGTCACTGCCCCTCCTGCGTGTCTGCCGTCCGTTCCCGTTCCTGGAGAGCGCGGACACGGTTCGACAAGTCCTTGACATGCTCGTCTCCGCTTTCTGGGCTCAGCTCGTCCAGGGCCTCTTCCAGTCCCCAGAGGTAGTCCCTGTTTGGGCCACTAGGTCCAGTCGATCGGTAGATGTGCTCTGCCAGCGCCTGGACGTCCTGCGGGCCCGTGAACTGGGCGTTTTCGGGCGTGCCTATGTACACCATTGTGCGCATAGGCTCAGACCCGTCTGCGGGGTGGAAAGGCGTGTGGTGGATGGTGTACCCGTTGATTTCGCGAATGTCCAGATACTCTCGCACTTTGGCAGCATGCTCGGCGGCAATGCGATAGGCGACCCCCCACACCTTGTCCGAGGCCGAGTCGTGGTGGTCCGTCAGACGCTCCCAAAACGAGCGCTCAATCAGCGTGACAACCCGGCCAGGCGCTTCAGGCGTGCCCCGGTGGTCCTCGCTGCACACGACGGACGCCGTTTTTAGCCCGTGCCCTTTCTCTGGTCGCGTCACTGTACAGCAGCAGCCTGCTTCTTACCTTGCCTATTCGAAGCATTAGCAACTTCTGATACAGCCTGTCGACTGCGCATGCCATACCTGCCAGAACCTGCGAACATAGCCAGTGACCCATCCCGGTATCCTGCGGTCTATGCCGGCATCAGCATCAACACTTGAGCCCCATGGCCCTGCCAAAATGAACAAAAACGCATACGTGGCTGTTACCATAGTGTGGTGGTGGCTTCCATATCAGGCTCCTTGGTTGGGACTGCCATTAGACCAAGCAGAAGAGACACCACAGGGCCGGCCATGCACGATACGCACCCGTAGCCAAAGATCCAGAACTCGGCACCGTCCGTACTGCCTGCACGGGCAGCAGAATCGCTCGCTGCCATCTGACTGCGGCAGCTCAGCCCGGAAGCGGCAAATCCGGACGCAAAGATGAGATACAACAGTGGCCAGTTTGGGCTTGTGACCAGCTTGCTAGACGCCGTCCGTTTCGTCCGTATCCCGGCTGCCGGGGCTGTCGGGGCTGTCGGGGCTGTCGAGGCAGAAAGATGCCGCAGAGGGCTAAGCCGAACCGAAAGCCACGTCGGCTATGGGGCCCCGTCCGGCTACGCGGGTTCCGCCTCTCGCTAGTAGCTGTGCACAGGATACTCCGCAGTGCCCTCCTAAAACAAACAGAATGCGCGTTCCCACAAACGACAACGGTTACCGCAGGTTTTTTTCGGCTGCAGCTGCACTAACTAGCCTCTGTGCTTGGCATCAGGGCAGGGGGGCGGGGGGGGGGGCAGCGACGACCGACGACTTTTGCTGTTGTCAGATCGTCGCTGCCTTGGCCGCACCGCCACGCCTCAGCCGCTGCTTCAGCCGCTGCTTCCCCCACTGCGTCGGCCGACATTACGAGACCAAAGCCTTGTGGTTGGTTCAGTTTTCCCGTAGAGGCGCAGAGCAGATGCAGCGTAGCTACTAACACCCCCCCCCCCCCCCTTCTAATCCCTCGCTCAGGCCCCGTTTTCCGACCCCATGTTGTAATCTTAGGATAGCAACTTTACTCCACGTTGCGCCCCTCTACTCCCATCCTCATCTGGCATCCTTTTCCCCTCAAGATCAACCAATACTTTAACCGCCACCTTTTTGTTTCTCGCTTTCTTCTTCTTCTTTTTTTGGATTCCTCCTTTTTTTTGGATAACCACTACGGAGTAGCTCTGGGACGATTCCGATCTTTCACTCCGTATCCCAATTGCATTTTTTTTTTAACCTGCTCTGCGTTTTTTGTCGCATTTGTTGCCCAATATATCCCAGCGCTGAAACGCCGAGCTCAGCCCCCCTTGAGCTCTTTTGAATAGGGGCAGCTCTTGTGACACCTGGGAAGCAGCTCCCGCCGAATCATCCCGCCCTTTGTATTATTGCGCGCGCGAGAGTGAGCCTCAAAAGATTAGACGAAAAGGGCCGGGCCGTTGGATCGACAGACACCGGATCAAAGAACAGTATACAGCATACATCACAATGGCGTACAACAAGCCGTACAACCCAGACGAATTGCCCAGGTGTGTGTTCCGGTTCCAGAAAGCCTGTTGCTGGCGCTTCTTTTCTCGCAGAGCCTCGGTTTACTGACTGCTGTCGTCCTAATAGATTCGCCGAGCCTGAACCGGCAAGTTTTTCCCCCTCGTTCCCATCTGATCCGAGTCTCGGCTTGATTTTTTCTCTCGCCCTTGTCCTGGGGGATTTGAGTGGCCGGAGAGGAGTGAGCGTTGGCTAATGGAGGAGCATCTTTGCGCGAGCAGAAAGGACCAAAGGCGCCTCCGAAACTGTCGCCTCAGGCCAGCCAGCAATACTTTCACCAGTCGCCGTCTCCCCAGCAGCAGCATTTCCACCAGTCGCCGCCTCCGCAGCAGCAGCATTTTCACCAGTCACCACCTCCACAACAGCATTACCACCAGTCACCACCTCCACAGCAGCAATACCACCAGGCGCCACCTCAGCAGCAGCAGTTTCGCAAGTCGCCGCCGGCGCACCAGCAGCACTTTCAGCAGAACCAACAGAGCTACCACAATAACCAGCACCATGCGCAGCATTACCACCAGCCGCCGCCACAGCAGCAGCAGCAGCAGCAGCAGCAATGGCACAATGATCCAGTGCCGGCGAGGCAGCAGGGCGGTTCGCCGTACTACAACTCGGACCCCCGACTGAATGCCGGTCCGCCACAGAATACGTATGGAGGAGGCCCGGGCCCAGCTCCTCCAGCAGGACCCGGTGGCTACGGGAGAGGTGGTGGCGCGCCGTTGCCGCCATCTCCTCACTCGGGTGGCGGGTCTCTTGCCAAAAAGTCTTCGGATGTGTTATTTTCCAAGAGCGGTCAGAAACTCACGGAACCGGAGTTGATGGCTCTGTTCACTGACCTTGACAAGGATCGTAAGTGGAATTCCCCGCGAGAATTCAGCTGGCAAACATTTTGCGCTGTGTTTTGATAATGCGCTTGAGAGTGAAGCACAAACATAGTCGAGGGGAGCCTACCAGTTTCGTTCCCGGTAAAGCTAACATGGTCTCGCTCTTCTCCCTTGCAGGCCGAGGATTCATCTCAGGGGCACAGCTCTCAGGAGCATTGGTCAACAGCGACAAGACCAAATTCAACAAGGTGCTGGTAAACATCATGGTTCGTATGTTTGACAGCAACCACAACGGCGGACTTGAGTACCGGGAGTTTGTAGGCTTGTGGAGGTTTCTGGAAGAGTGGTGTGAAATCTTTGATAGGTTTGACGTCGACCACAGCGGCACCATTTCGATTGACGAGTTCAAGGCGGCCCTCATATCGTTCAAGTACCGCCTGTCTGACGCGTTCGCCGAGTTCATCTTCCACACCTACGACCGCAAGCGGAGAGGCGTTATCACCTTTGACGTCTTTATGCAATCGTGCATTATACTAAAACGCATGACCGATATCTTCAAGAAGTATGACACCGACAGGGATGGTTTCATGACGATCAGCTTTGAGGACTTTGTGATTGAGTTTCTCCGCCAGTTGCAGAGAATGACCATCCCGGACGATGATGAGCCCGGGAAGTAGTCGTTTGGCCTGTAACTGGGTCTGTTTCTGATTGTTATAGTACTTGGGGGATGGTGTTCGCGCCAGCTATAGAGCGGGGTCTTGCCCATAGTTTTGGCCATATACTGCCAGATTTGTATTTTTAGTAGTCAGTGTTTAAGGCAAATAAATGTATACTGGTATAAATGTATAGTTGGTTGCCAGCATGTCTAGATCAAGCAAACAGCGAGAGCCTTGCTTTTCCTAGCGCAAGCAGCCATTTAGCTATAGACAAATCAGTTTATCTGACTCGCAATGACGCCGCACGGCCAGGATAGGATCGGATAATTTGTGCATGTTAGCTAAAGTCGCTTAATTTCTAGTGTTTTTTTGTCTGGACTAATGACTAGCATTGCCTCGGAACGTTGCAACTGGACAGCTTCACAGACTGATAGCCAAGGCAACGATAACCAATGAACGCGGAGAGCTAGAAGCGGACAATCCGATCTCGGTGCTTCATTGGCGATCAAAGAAGGGCACTAGACGGTGAACGCCAAAAAAAAAAAAGAAGAAGAGAAAAAAAGTCGGGCAAACAGCTTAGCCTTTAAGAGGCAAAGGCAAAAAATGGCTTTGCAAAGAAGCCATGAAAATCAATGCCCAGCTTGTCTCATCTCTAAACTAGCACTATACGCAGGGGGTGGGCACGGCTGCTTGTCACTGAAAGGTGCCGCATGGTTACTCCGTGTGCTGTCTCGGCCAAGTCCGGCTCCGAGTCGGCAGCTGTTTTTTTAGTGCAAGTGTTTTGGCATTCATATAGAGGTTTCCGAGAGAGGTTGCAAGAGCAGACAAAGAGCTCTGGGGACGCGCCTTTGATAAGCTTTTACGGACTTTTGCGTAGTAGCTAGAGTGGCAAAGGCGCTAGGCGGCCGGGAGGAGCTATCAGTTAAGCCAGAAATACAGTGCGCGTGCTGCAGCCATTGCTCTGTAAGAGCTGCTGAAACTATCCGCAGCCGACTGACTGCCGCCGCAAAGGCTGTTTGTTTCGCTTCCTGCTCCGACTCCGACTGCGACGCTGCGTATCCAGAGGGCGGCGGGAAGCTCGCGAGACAAGGCCCTGGCATCCGGGGAACGCAGGCATGGTGAAACCGAGCTACGGGGGTATATCACACTCCGTGTACATATACGACTTTAAGCACACGTCAACCCCGGCAGCGAGCGGCAGCTGAAGCTCTCCTCCTACAAGAATAGGTGGGTGAAGCTTTTTTTTTTTTTCTGCCGGCTTTTACACAGTACACGCACGGTACGCCGAGCGAGCTGCCAGCAGTGGAGCCTTTGCCCCTCCTCTTACCACGCCACTGGACGAGCACGAGCACACTGCACCGGCAAAGTCCCAGAATCCTCAGCAATCGCTGCAACAAGGCACAAAGGCATTTGCCATTTGCGACGCCCGATGCTGGTTGACCCATTCTTGCTGCTTTGCGGAAGAAAGGCAAGCAGAGACACCGAAACGGATTACCAACCACCAACCATGGGGTTGGGGCGCCAGAAGATTCGCAAGCTTTGGCCACATCTTTGCCACCCAGGTACGAAACAGTACCCTGGAGCTGTGCGAACTTGGCGAGGAAAAGTTTGCCTGCCAAAAGGTGACCGGGGGGGGGGGGGCAATTGAAATCTTCAGTTAGTGCTTGGGAAGAGGCAACAGCTACGAGCAAGAGCTTCGAGCTGCCGGCCAATGAGAATCGGCTGGTGTCTGCTTTTGCTGCAACCTATTCGCGCAATGGTAACGTCGGGTCGTTTTCGGCGCCCCACTTGGGAAAAAGATACGGAGCATGCGTAGGCCTATCGTCCCAAGACGGGGGAGCTAGCCGCTTGTGTAATTAAGAGTCAGAGTCAAAGCTTGCGCGCCATTGCATGGGCGGCGACCAGGCCCGACAGAAGACTGGGAAATGGAGTGGAGGCACGTGTGCTGAATCACTCGTGAATCACATAGGCTCCCGCCTTCAGCTTCTGCTGCGCCTTGCGGTGCTGTGCCGTCCCCGGGGGAAGGGGGCGGAGAGGGAACTCGTATCTCACAGCACAGCTCGCTCAGAGATACCCATTTTAAAGCACCTCTCCACAACGTACCCCCCCCCCCCCCTCCTCTCTCTCTCTCCTTGTATGTGACTCCCCCACCCCCCTCCACTCAGCCACCCACATCCCTGCCAGCCCTGACGACATATCCCAAGCTTCCCTGCCGCTGGCTTTGCTTTTGCTCCAATACCCTACTTTTTTTGCTACCTTTACGCATGTATTGGTGTTGGACCCCTGTTCCTTTGCTGCTGCCCCTCCCCTCGGCCGCGCGGGGGGGGGGGGGCGGGGCGGGGGCGGGGCGCGGGGCGGCGGGGCGGGGGGCGCCCGGGGGGGGCCGGGGGGGGGCGGCGCGGGGG
>JADHKI010000019.1:0-142679 GCA_019925645.1 Graphilbum cf. rectangulosporium
CCCCCCCCTCCTCCCCTCTCCTCTCGGCTCCCATGTCTGGCTTTCCATGGCTTCTTTCCGGCGGCAACTAACCACCAAACGCAACAACAGGTGGGATAGTTCCGATCCAGAGCGTGCGCCACCTCCTCTGCCGCTCAACCCCCAGTCTCCGTCTATCGGAACATCCAAGCCAGGCACCTCAATAGCCATCCAGACAGCTCATGCTGCACTCAACGAGAAGGCGCGTGAGAGCGCTCGCGTCTCCAACGTCCTCACAAAGCGCGTAGGCGACGTTTCGCCCGAGAGACCGCCCCGCGGAAACACCCCATCGCACCGGCGCATGCAATCCCTACAGCCTGCGTCTGTTCGTGACCTGAGTTACATGATTGAGAGCGGCGCTGGTCGCGACTCCAACAACTCTACGCCACGATCTCCGGAAAAGGCTGCTCGGCCAGTCACGCCGGCAAGAGGCCGCGATCCTTTTCTCTCCTACGACCAGAGCGCCGACGACAAGAGCGAGCGCTCTCTCGTCCTATCACCCATGTCGGGCCCAGGCCCCAGCTTGACGCCTATTGTGCGGCCCATTGTGCGGCGGCCGCACCAGAGTATCCTGGGTGAGAACACGCCGCCTCAGTCGGCAACCATGATGGCCCTGCACAATATGGCCACCTCCACGCCCCCCAAACAGGACTTTGTTCCTTTCCCACAACCGCCGCCGCAGCCGGCCCCGCAGCCAGAGGCGCCTCTCACCTCGAGCTTCGCAAACGGCACTACCGGGCCTGCCAACAACATCAGCAGCAACACGGCGATGCCAATGGGCAAGCAGTCCATGATTTCTGTCGAAAACCTGTCGAAGCAGATTTTGAGCCTGACAAACATTGCCTCCTCCCTGCAGAAGGAGATGTCACTTCTGAGCCGGAGAAGTCGGGACAACGCTACAGACCTTTTAAGCCTCAAAGAGGCAACTAATACGAGAGATGAGGACATCCGCAAGAGCCTCCGAGAACTCATCACCAATGCTCATGATGCCACTTTCTCAAAGGCAAGGGACCCCTACACGGGCGGTCCTATGCTCATTGACGGCAAGTCGCACCTGCACGGCGCTGCGCAATCCACTTCTCCGCCCAGCAAGTCTGCTCGTTCTTTTGCTCTCCCTCGCATCCCGTCTCCAAACAGTTTTGCTGCGTCTCTCGATAGGGAATCCATGAGCACGCCCTCGCTTTATGGTCCGGAGGCACCGGCCATCGTCGGCCTTTTGGAAAAGGTACTCCGTGAAATGGGCACCAAGGAAGGCCAGGAGCAGCTTCTGAGTCGTCTAGCGGAGATTGCTAGTCGTCTTTCCGGCATGGCATCGGCCACCAAGGTGGAGGAGCTTCTCCAGGCTATCAAGGCACAGCAAGACCGTGCGGTTGTTACTTCATCTCACACCGTCGGCGGCAGCAACGGTGACCGTATGGGCGGCGGGCGTGCGCGCACACTCAGTTTCAGTGGACAGTCAACCCTGGAAATGGACTATGATCTCAAGGGCCCCTCGACACAGCAGCGCACGGAACGTCTACTACAGAGCTTTCAGTCGGAGCACCGCCACTCTTCAGCGCCGCCATCAAGGGGCGCTGATGTCATCAGCGACGACGTCCTCAAAATCATCAAAACCGTCAAGGACAGCGTGGCTCAGGGTGGCGGGCTGACCGCCGAGGTAAAGGCTCTTGTCCGGGAGCTGCGTGGTGAAGTTCTGGGGATGGGCCGAGAGATTGGACGCCGCCTTGACGAGGTTCGTACCCGGGATGAGGGCCAGCCCGAGGCCGCCACCCAAGCCGAAATGGCAAAGGTTGTCGAAGAGGGCCTCGCAGAGATGAAGCAGCATATGAACAACCTGATGCGGGAACACCGACGGCAGTCTGCCGCTACTGCTGCTGCCGCTGCCGCCGCTCAGGCAGAAACGGCCATTGATTACCAGGAGATTTACAACTCTCTGCGCGCTGCTCTCAAGGACGCTCAAGCGAACAAGCCCGACACTCCTGAACTGTGCCGCGACGACGTGATCGAGGCGGTCAAGGATGCTTGGGAGACCTACAAGCCCGAGATTGAAGTACAGCAGATTGGCCTCGAACGCGACGAGGTTCTAGCCTGCTTGCAGGAGGGCCTGCGCCAGTACGCGCCTCGGGACGAGCGGCCAGCCGGGGCTACGAAGGATGAGGTATTCAAGGCTGTCATCGAAGGCCTGAAACACTTTGTTCCTCCTCAGATGCCGGCCAGTGGCATTTCCCGCGAAGAGGTGCTAGGCGCTGTTCGCGAATGCCTGGAAGAGTTTGAGTTCCCCGTGGCTCCCTCCGCCATGGGTGCCGAGATCACCAAGGAAGACATGGTCGATGCCGTTAAGCAGGGCCTCCACGGATTCGACTTCCCACAGACCAGCCGAGAGATTGCGCTTCCGATTAGCTCCAGTATCGGCAACGATGAGATTGCCGTGCGGCTACAGGAGATCTTGGAGTTCATGCAAGTGGAGTTCCGTGCCGTCTCGGAGGAAGCGAAACAGAATGTGGCTGCCAGTGGTCGTGACACAGAACAGGTGCTGGATGCGACAAAGGACGGGCTTGAGAAACTGCGCGCGGATCTAGAGTCCTACATTGACAGGCTCGCTTCGGGTAACACGCAGCAGGACGCATCCGAAGGTCTCATCCGCACACTCGATGCGTTCCGAGACGAGATCTCAGAACTGGTCTCAAAGTCCACAGACGTCTCCAAAGAGATGCTCAGGGGTGAAATCGAGTCTCTTCGCGACACGGTCAACTCGTCTCTGGTGCCTGCGATCCATCCTCCGCAGTCCCTGCCTTCAGCATTGGGCAGCAAGGAAATTCTGGAAGCACTGCAAGAGGGCGTGAGTCTTCTACGCACGGAAATCAACAGCCGTCATGTCGCAGGCACTGCTGAAGTGCTGGACGCTGTTCAGGATGGCCTTTCGGATCTGCGAATCAGCATTGACCGACTCAGAGACAAGCCTACTGATCTGACTGCCAACGATGAGATTCTCAACGCGCTCAAGTCTGGTCTGGGCGAAGTGCGATCTGACATTGACGAGCTGCGCGATCAGAGCCGAGCTGTCGCGACGGTGGACAGCGGAGCTGTCGTCCTCCCGGCTGAGATCGTTCGGCCTGATGACATCAAGAATCTCGAAGTCTTGATCTCTGAGCTGCGTACCAAGGTTGATAGCATGGATACGGCTTCTGAGGCTCAATCTCAAGGCGCCGCGCGAGACATGTCGTCTGACACACAACCTGCTTACGACCCAATGCTTGCTCACGACCCAATGCTGAGTGAGAAACTTTCTGGGATGGAGGCCACGATGCAGGCTATTCGAGAGGCCATCTCAAACCTGGACGGTCGCATTCCCGGATCGAGCGCGCCCGCCCCCCCTCGAGTCTCGACGGATGCCGCAACTCGAGAAGACGTCGAGGCCATTGAGACAATCCTGCGAAACACCAAGGCCCGACTGGACGAGCTGATTGATGGTGAGCAAGGCGTCAGAAAGGACCATATTGACGCCATCGAGGCGCTTGTGCTGGAAACGAAGCTCAGTCTTGGCGGCCTGAAGGAGCAGATGGATGGTCTGTCCTCACGCGAAGACGTCAGCATGGTGGAGGCGTTTGTGGCCCAAGTCGCCAACGGCTTTGACGAGATGAAGGAACGCTACGACAAGCAGTTCCAAGACCCGGAAAAGATTATGAAGGCAGACGTCGACGCTATCGCGGTAGCATGCCTCGAGGTGAAGGAAGCCGTCGAGAAGATTTCAAAGGCCGACGACAGCACCATGTTGCCTTCCAAAGATGACTTGGCCGGCCTGGCTTCGGTGGTCTCGGAGCTCAAGGGCCGCTTCGAGACCGAGGCTGTTGTCAGCGCCAAGGCATTCGAAGAACGCCAGGCCGAGATTGTTGGCGTCAGCGAACGTGTCAGCGAAGTTAAGTCATTCCTGGAGGAGCTGAGCGCGGCCATGAAGGGCAAGCTTGACGACGGCGTCCAAGGAATCGAGTCCGTTGGGAAGATCTTGGACACTCTCAGCGACACCATCAGCCGCAACGACACCAGCCTCAGCGACCTGCTCGAAACAATGAAGTCTGAATTCGAGGAGTCAAAGGCTGGTATTGTTGGCGCCAAACTGGAGAGCGACGAAAAGTTCCACCAAACCACCGAGACTCTGGAGGCGAAGATTGACGAGCGAGTCGGTGAGCTCCTGTCCAAGTTTGACGAGTTTCAGATGACGATTGATGATCGGGCTCGGTCTGGAGAAGCTCGCGACGCAGAGGTGGAAGCTGCCGTGGCGGGCACAAAGACCATTGCAGACGAGCTCAAGCTGCTGGTCGACACCCTTGGCTCCGCAGTCACGGACAGCTTGGAGAAGATGGAGGAGGCCTCAAAGACTGTATTCGAGCGTGTCGACGACATGGTTTCAAAGGCAGATACCAACCACGCCGAAGGCAAGGCGGAACATGAACAGACCCGGGAACAGGTCAAGGAAGCGCTCACTGCTGTGGAGGGCCTGCAGGGCCATGTTGGCGAATTCCAGCCCAAGATACTGGAGACGATCAAGGATGTGCTCTTGGTCGTCGGCGAACACTACGAGCACTCCAAGACATCTACAACGACAATCCAGGAGAAGATTGAAGAGGCCAAGCCCCCGCCGCCCGAAAAGTACGACGACTCGGTCGTGCAGGAAAAGCTGGACATGCTCGTTATCCAGGCGGACAAAACGACGGATGCACTGACCAAGCTCGAAAAGATGGACGCTCTTGTCGACCATGCGCTTGTTGTGGACCAGGCGCTGTCAAAGGTAGACAGGCTTGTCGAGCATGCCGAAGACACCGACAAGGCTCTGGTGCGGCTGGAACAGCTTGACAAACTGGAGCAGCTCGACTATCTCGTCGCCCAAGCTGATTCGACTAGCAAGACGCTGGAGGAACTGGAGAAGCTGGACAAGCTGGAGCTGGACAAGCTGGACAAGCTGGACCAGCTCCTGGACATTTCCAGTGTGGCTGGGAAAGCGTTTGACATGCAGCATGCCAAAGTCGACAGGCTCATCAGCTACACCGAGACAGCCGACCGGGCATTTGAGAAGCTGGATTCTCTGGAGCAACTGGAAAAACTGGATAAGCTGGGCGTGCTGGTCAGCTATACGGAAACGGCGGACAAGGCTTTTGAAAAGCTCGTTGCCTTGGAGAAGCTGGACAGGCTGGAAAAGCTGGACATGCTGGACCAGCTTGTCGGTTATACGGTGACCGCCGACAAGGCCTTTGAGAAGCTCGACGCTCTCGAGCAGCTGGGAAAGCTGGACCAACTGGAGAAAGTGGACCTGCTCGATCAGCTTGTTGGGTACACAGTTACGGCCGACAAGGCTTTTGAGAAGCTCGACTCTCTGGAGCAGCTCGGCAAGCTGGACCAACTGGAGAAACTGGACCTGCTCGACCAGCTGGTCGGTTACACAGTGACAGCCGACCAGGCTTTCGAGAAGCTCGACTCTCTGGAGCAGCTCGGCAAGCTGGACCAGCTGGAGAAACTGGAGAAGCTGGACCATCTTGTCAGCTATACGGAAACGGCCGACAGAGCGTTTGGAAAGCTCGATGCGCTAGAGCAGCTTGGCCGGCTGGAGAAGCTGGACCAGCTTGACGAGCTTGTGGACAAGTCGCGCGCCGCTGACAAGGCTCTCTCGCAGCTCGACACGCTAAAGGAAGTACAGCAGCAGGTTGTGCGGACGGCGGCGGAGCTGTCCAACTTTCTGGCCGCACAAACACAAAAGATGGCAGACGACCATGACAACCGCGAAAAGTCACTGCAGGAGACGCTGATTGCGTTGGAACGGCGCAATGCGGAGAAGGAGCAGGCGGAGGCCAGTGTCGCGGCGCTCCGGGAAGAGGAGCGGCGGCTCAAGGAAAGCGTCAAGAGCCTGCAGGCGGAGCAAGAAAGCATGCTCCGCCACAAGGCCCGTCTCGCGACAGACGTCACGGCACTGGAGACGGCGCTCCACCTGCGGCGGGAAGAGCTGCATGAGATGGAGTCCCGGGCAGAGGGTCTCGAGCGCCGCATTCTGGAGGGTGTCATGGACCATTCGCGGGTGCTTCTGATGGCCAGGGCGAACAGCAAAGCCCAGGGCCGCGATGCTATGAGCCGCAAACGCGTGGTCCCCCCGAAGAAGGAGGCCAAGGACGCGGCCGTCTCGAGCGCAGAGGCCGACGGCAGCAAGCCGCGAGGGACCGCCTTTGGCCTGGCCATGTCGGCAAAGCGGAATCCCATGGCGGCCAACCGCCCGGGCGGCGTGGGCAGCGACGGTTCGCGGCGCATCCTGTCGCTGAGCCAGATTAACAACAACGGCTCAAGCGGCGGCATGAAGCGCAGCCAGAGCGTACGGACCAACGTGGCGGCGGGACTGCGGAAGACCAGCTGGAACGGACGGATGGCGGCAGCCTCCAAGGGCTACGGAGGCCTGGAGACAGACAAGGAGAACGCTCCTCTGGCAGAGAGCGACGAATACGAAGACCGGGACCAGCAAGACGAGGCGGCGCCGGAGGATTTCCCGCCCGCTGAGAAGGAGGAGGTCTGCGCGGCGGTGACTGCGGCAGCGGCACCATCAGAGGAGCAGGAGGTGGTGGCGTTGGAGGCGGCAGAAGAAGAGACTGGCGGCAACGACGACAAGGGCAGTGAGAGCGGGGCGTGCGGTGGCGGTGGAGATGACGAAGCGCGCAGTGTCGCGGGCACGCTCAGGAAGCCGAGCATAGCGGCATCGGCGGCGGCGGCGGCGGCGGGTGCTCCGGGCGGCGGCAGCCGGGCGGGAGACGGGGAAGACATTTACTCGGACCCCGAGGATGACGATGTGATGAGCCAGTGGACGAGCAGCCAGCTGGGCCCCAACTCGGCAGTGCCGAGCATGCTGGGGGCCGGCGGCAACGGTTTGGCGCTCTTTGA
The DNA here is from genome assembly GCA_019925645.1 of Graphilbum cf. rectangulosporium. Taxonomy (NCBI): domain Eukaryota; kingdom Fungi; phylum Ascomycota; class Sordariomycetes; order Ophiostomatales; family Ophiostomataceae; genus Graphilbum; species Graphilbum cf. rectangulosporium. Next base: position 6,931 of record JADHKI010000019.1, read on the forward strand.
GGACGGGGCAGAATAAGGCTGCCGCATGACGGAGGGAGGAGGAAAAATGATTCATTCTTTGTATATTTTCTTTTTTTTTGATTTTTCCTCGCGAGTTCATGACGAACGAGCCAATACCCGGGGGGAAGGGGGCGGGGGGGGAGGAGGTACATTGGCGGGCAGTATGTGCGGTTTTTGCTTGTGGTTTTTCCGCGTTGTTTTGATTGATGCCTGGACAGCGTTTGCTTTATGACTTTGTTACGGATCCGGAGAAGTAGTTGAGCAATTTCAGAGATACCTTTAGCTTCATCATGTTGAGAAGACCACTGTCACATGCCAACGGCGCCAGATGCCGCTGTGTCTGGTATTTTCTGCGAGCGTAGAGCTGAGAGGCGGTCGCCTTGTCTTTTCTGCAGCTGCACCGCATTTCCTTGTCTTTTCTGCAGCTGCACCGCATTTCCTTGTCTTTCCTGCAGCTGCACCGCAATTCCTTTCCTTTCCCTTTTCTGCGAGTCATATGTAGCTGCCGGACATGGCTGTGTAACAACTGCGCGAATACCCGATCCGAGGTCCAGGTGGGGGGGGGGGGGGGTATTTGGCAGGCTACCCCAATTTTCGCATTGTCTCCACTCCACCTCCAATCTGTGTTCCCCGCGTTTGCAGCGGTTATGTGCGGTGTAAGTAAGAGAAACAGCAAAGCAGTACGTAAAAAAGGCTCACGGGCGCACGGAAGCCGGGTACGCCCCCAGGTGAGAGCTCGCATGGCCGCGCCGGGCCATGGAACGCGGGCACAGCCGGCAGTATCAGCCTGTATCTTACACTCTGGGGTGGCAGGACGCAAAGAGCCGACGTCTGAACACGGCGGGCCGAACAGGGAAACTACTACCCCGGCTAGCCGTTGGGGTCCTTTCTCCCTGGGCCCTTCCTTCCTCCCCTGGGTCCCTCCCAGCTAGTAGCGGGAATGGCCCAGGCAGTAAGACCAAAAGCCGGGGACCGAGCAGGCCGGCCTAGGCAGTGTGGAGTGGCCGCGCTTGTGGCATGTGCTGTGTAGAGTATGTGTCTTATATAGCCCCGGTGGCCGGCAACGTCTTCCCTCCACCGCGTCGTAACGCACCGCGAACCACCACAACCGCAATCGCCGCACCCTGCCAGCCTCGCCGCTCGACTTGTTCCTCCCACGACCCTGTTGCGCCGCCCGACTTTCTCGGCTCCCACACCTTGTTGCACGCCCCGACCCGAAGCCAGAATGGCTCCTCTCAAGCCCCATTGGAAGCAGCCGTCGCACGCGGCCATCCAGGACGTGATCGCCGCGCCGGCCGGCGACGCCTCCTTCACCACCAAGAGCGTCTCGCGCGTCCGCCTGCCGCCCTTTGCCCTGTTTGCCCGTCTCGAGACGCCGCCGTGCACGCCGGCCGCCGCCGCCACCTACGCCACCGTCCAGGTCGGCCGCCACCAGCACATCAACCTCAACAGCGACCTGCTCTACATCAACCACTCCTGCGAGCCGTCTCTGGTGGGTGCCGGCAGCTCTTCCCTCTCCTTCTCTTCTTTCTCCTCTCAGCCTCTTCCCCCTTCCTCTCATTCCCTCCCCTCAGCCCCTCCCGCAGACGCTGACAGCCAGATCTTTGACACGAGCAGCCGTGTCGTCTGGGTCGGCCCGCGCGGCCTCGCCCCCGGCGACGAGCTCACCTTTTTCTACCCGTCCACCGAGTGGGACATGGCCCAGCCGTTTGACTGCCTGTGCGGCACGCCCACCTGCCGCGGCCGCATCGCCGGCGCCCGCCAGATGCCGCGCCACCAGCTGGCCGGTCTGTTCCTCAACGCGCACATCTGGGACCTGCTCCAGGAGGCCGACGCCGAGGCCGCCGCCAAGGCCGACGCCGCCGCCCAGGAATGCCCCTCGCCCACGCTGCGCGCCCTGCAGGACATCCTGGCCAAGGCCGAGGGCACGCTGGGCAAGGCCGACGAGGCCGCCGAGGCCGCCCGGCGCGCCCTGGCCACGTACCGCCGCAGCCACGACGACCAGGCCTACAACGGCAGCAACGGCAACGGCAGCGGCGACGGCGGCGGCGGCGGCGGCGGCGGCGGCATCTACGGCCTGGACGCCGCTGCCGACAGCGCCGTCACCGCCGCACAAGGGCCGACGCGGCGGGGGCCGACGTCGAGAGAGCTGAGTGGAGAGATGGGCGGCGATACTGCAGTGCAGGTCTGAGGAGGAGAGGAGAGGGGGATGGGGGTGAAGAGATGTGGTGGAGAAGAGGGGAGGGCAGAGGGGGGGGAGGGCAGAGGGGGGGGAGGGCAGAGGGGGGGGAGGGCAGAGGGGGGGGAGTGCAGAGGGGGGGGAGGGCAAAGGAGGGCAGAGGGCCGAGGAGAGCAGAGAGGACGGCGAGGAAGAAGACGGCGAGGAAGACGGCGAGAAAGACGGCGAGGAATGCCGCTTTTGCTGTGCCGCCTGGCCCGACCCAAGGCGAGCGCAAGCTTTCTTTCCATGTCAGGATCCAACACCCTGAACTGCACTTGTGCTCTTATTTGCTGCTACTACTGAGCTATACGCTATTCAAACATGCTTCTGCCGTCGTCTGACTGGGTACCAAGAACAGGAAAAAGGTCACCTCGAGACCAGACCCGAGCCTGCCAAGCAGCCGCCATGCCCCAAGAAAGCACTCTTTCCAAGCCGGCTGGCTCTCGGAGAGAACCTCCTACTCACCCCCCCTTCTCCTCCGTGCACGGCCGCCCGCTTCCGGCTGCTTTTCACCCAGAATCGCGCTCCGGTGCTCCCTCCGAGACTTCAAGTCAATGCAAGCGGTGCTCCCCTCCGAGACTTCAAGTCAATGCAAACGATAAACACGAGAGCGCAGGTTGCCCCCCCTCTTTCCTCCTCTTCCTCCTCTTCCTCCTCCTCCTCCGCCTCGTCCTTCTGCGTGTCTGTGTGCCTCAGATGTCGTCGTCCAGGCGCGCCGCCTTCTTCCCGCGCGCGTCCAGCGTGTCCAGCCCGATGGATTCGCTGCTGCTGCTGGTGCCGTTGTTGGCAGCGCTGCGGCCGCCAAAGTCGCGAGCCGGCATGGCCAGGGCCTGCCGGGCCGTGTCCGAGTTCTCCAGGAAATCGCGCAGCTTCTGCTTGCCAATCTCCACCGCCTGGTTCGACGCCGCATTGGCCATCTGCATCATCGGGCCCAGCAGGGCCAGGCTGTAGGCCACGTAGGTGCCGCCCATCAGGATGGCCATCAGCAGGAACAGGAACGGGTTGCGCAGGACTGAATTAAAAGTTAGAGAGAAGGGGTGGGAAAAATAAAAGAGAAAAGAAGAAAAAAGGAAAAAGGAAAAAGGAAAAGAAACAGAAAAAGAAAAAGAGAAAAAACAGAGAAAAGAAAAAGGAAAAAAACTCACCCGCGAGAATCTCGTTCCAGCCCAGCACGAGCAGGATGCCGTAAAAGTACAGCGGCACCTGGGTGATGCCGCCGAGGGCGCCGCGCTTGGCCTCGACGTAGACGCCGTCGGCCGTCTTCTTGAAGCGGATCACCAGGTCCTGGCGCTTGCTCTCGCTCAGCACCGTCATCTCCTCCTCCAGGCTCTTGCCCTCCTCCTCGTCGACGCCGCCAATCGGCGCCAGGTCGTCCTCGTCCTCGGGCTCCGTGCCCGGCGGCTGCGTGCCGATCCACTCCGGCAGGTCCGGCGGCGCGTACGACGCCGCCAGCCGGAAGCGCGAGAGCAGCGGGATCAGCGCCAGCGTCGACTCGCGCGCCCGCGTGTAGATGCCCTCAATGTCGTCGCTCGGCCGCCAGATGCGCGGCACCCCCGCCTCGTCGTACCGGAACTTGTCCTCAAAGTTCTCCCGCAGCTTGAGCAGGATGTTGCCCTCCATCACCTCCTCCTCAATCTTCTCCCGCAGCGCCACCCAGCTCTTGCGCCGCAGCCGCCACAGGCCCACCTGCACCTCCGCCTCGCTGGCCTCAAAGCTCTTGGCCCGCTCCGTGAACCGCCCCTGCGCCTCCGTCACCACGCCCACGAACACGCCCCAGATCCGGTCCCAGAGGTCCTTCTCCGACACGCCCTGGCTGCCTGCTGCCGCCGCCGTTGTCGTTGTCGTTGTTTCGGCACTGCTGCCCGTCTTTGGGGCGACACTGCCGCCGCTGTGGCCCGCTGCACGCCCAGAGCCCAGCTTGTTGAATTCGAGCCCGACGGCATCGCCCAGCCGCGACTTGACCCAGCGCTCGACGCGCGTGGCCAGGCGGCGCATCTCCTCCTTGCGCAGCTTGGCGCTGACCTCGTCCAGGTTTTTTTCAAAGAGCAGGTACTGCGGCTTGAAGTTGGACCAGGCCACGCCCTCCAGCGCCAGCCCGCGCGCCTCCTTCTCAAACACCGCCAGGCTCTGCGTCTTCTGCGCCTCGACAATCTCCGAGAACTCGTAGGACCCGCCCGTCTTCTGGCCCGCCTTGACCGCGCCCGTCACCGCGTCCGTAAAGGCCGCCACGCCCGCCTTGTGCGCCGCCGCCAGCTGGCCCTGGTACAGCACCTTGAGCCGCGCGTCGATCTTGCCCTCGAGCTCGCTCCGCTTGCGCGCGTACACGCCCTTGTGGTACCGGCTGGCCTGCGTCTCGAACAGCGCCAGGCAGGCCCCGCGCGACTGGCTGCCCGTCGCGCCCAGCGCCTCCAGCACCGTGGCCCGGCCATGGTGCGCCGCCTCCGCCTGCCGCTCCTCGAGCGGCCCAATCGCCTCGTCAAACACGAGCAGCGCCTCGCGCGCAATCTCGTCGCAGCGGAACTGCGCCAGCAGCTCCTGCTGCGTCGGCAGGTCCAGGTCCTTGTTGTTGACAATCTGGTCCCACACGCCCTCGGCGTACACCGAGAAGCCGTCTGCCGGTATGCGGCGGTGGTACTCGGGCAGGAAGACGCCGCCGGAGAGCTCGTGCTCCGCGGCCGTGGCGGCCGCGCGGTGGCCGGCCACGAAGCGCCCGCCCAGGTTGGCCACCTCGGCCACGAACTTGTCCGGCTGCAAAATCTTGTGCGGGAGCGCGGCAAAGGCAAAGTCAAAGTAGTCGTCAATCTTGGCGTTGTCCAGGCCCGCCGGCTTGGCTATGGACGCCCAGATCTTGGTGAGGTCCTGCACCAGCGTGTTGCGCAGGTTGGACAGCGGCGTGTTGCCGATAAAGTCGCGGATGACAAAGAAGAGCAGCGAGCGCGGCGTCGACTGCTGCTTGTCCTTGACAAACAGCTGCAGGTTGACCTCGAACACCGTCTTGAGCAGGCCCATGTTGGCGCCCTGGTACAGTCCGACCTGGTGCTCCCAGATGTTGACAATCAGCACCTCGCTCGTGGCCAGCGCAAAGAGCGCGCTCTTGCGCTCAAAGTCCTGGTCCTCGCCGCGCTCGCGCCCGTCTGTGCCCTCAACGTCCATGACGAGGATGTTGTCCGCCATCTTGCCGTCCTCGCGCTTGTTCTTGGACATCCAGATGCCCTTGGTCGTCTGCCGCCGCTCCGACTCGGACATGACGCTGAACTCGGTGCCAAACAGGTGGTTGAGCAGCGTCGACTTGCCCGTCGACTGCGAGCCGAACACCGAGATGAGGTGGTAGTTGAAGCCCGCCTCGGCGACGTGCATCTGCCGCAGATACTCGCTCAGGCTCGTCCTGGGGAAGCGTCAGCAAAGTCGTCAACCAAGCCGGCTGAAACCCGGCAAACTCGCAAAAAAGGTAAAAGTTCAAAGGAAAAAAGGAGACAAAAACATACGTAAACGACTTTTCCTCGTCAATGACTTGCACGCCATGCTCAAACTGTTGCGCTGTTGGCTCTTCGCCAACAGCAGTAAATTGGCTGTTCATGGCTGGGAGGCGTGCTGCCAGGCGTTGGATACTCTCTCTCGGCAACGACGCAAGGCAATGAACCGGTAAAAGTACAGCTAGGCAAGACGAAAGCGGCCCAGATCAACCCCGTGATGCGAGACTAGGGCACCAAAAAAAAAGGGGGGGGAAGATGGAGGGAGAAGGGGGGGGGAGGAGGGGGGGTGGAGGAGGAGGAGGAGGAGGAAAGAAGATGCACGCAAAAAGGGCAATCAAGAAAGAGCAACACACAAAACGGCTCAGAGGGAATAAAGGGAATAATAGCACGGAACAGCGTCTTCCATGATACGCAAGGATGCCCCACAAAGCTCGGTCGCTGCGATGTTGTCCGGGGGGCGGAAGACGTTGGGAAGAGGAGAAGAAGCCAGTGTCTCGAGAGCTGCGCAAGCTGCTTGCTGTCCAATTTCCCTTTCCCAGTTGGTTACTACTGACCTCATCTGGGCGAGGACTCGGAACAACCTGGCCGCCGACCATGCTTAGTCAGGCAAGCTACCAATGATTTGTCGCCAGCACTCTCTTCGTTGTTTTCTCAAGCTCTTCTTCTACAGATGTGTCCCTGCTCCATTCGCTGCCGTTCTCTCGCACTCCCCCCCGTAACGATGCGTTCCTGCCACCTACGGCGGTTTAGCAGTCACGTGCGATGCCGGGCCAGATATGACAGTTCCTTCGCCGCCCCCCCCCCCTCCTCTCCCCTCTTTCTTGCCACCGCAACGGCGCTTCCAACGCGAACCCTGTCGCTTTCTTTTGATTTCTTCTCCTCACGTCTCAGCCGTACTTTGACAAGAGCTTGTTCATGATGCCCATGGCGCTTTCGCTGTAGTGGCCGCCAAAGAGGGCAAAGTGGTTGAGGTGGTGGTATCTGCGGCAGACCAAAATACAGAAAAAAAAAGTGTCAGCAGTGCATATTGTGGGTTCTTTGGTCTGGAGACCCCCCCAGGTGGGGGAGAAAGGGGGGGGAGGGGGATCAGGGCATCTTACAGCTCGTACAGGGCCAGCCGGTCATCCCACTCGCTGGCGGGCTCGTCGCGGCCCATGCGCTGCTCATACTCCTGCCAGAAGCCGCCGTTGAAGCCGCCAAACATGCGTATCATGCCCAGCTCGTACTCGGAGTGGCCGTAGACACAGGCGGCGTCAAAGACGAGGGCCTCGGCGCCACCGGCCGTCTCATCCCGGTCCTCTTCCGTGGCGACGCGCCCGGTGTCGGTGTTGCCGCTCCACAGGTCGCCGTGCACCACCACGGGCACGATCGGCCCGCCGCCCCTCTGCGCGCTGCGCTGCAGGTGGCCGTCGCGCAGCAGACGCGGCACGACGGTGGCGGCGGTGCGCTCGACGGCCGTCGCCAGCGCGCTGCTGCTGGCCGGCCGGCCGTGGTAGTGGCGGCCGCTGCGCTGGGCCTCGCGCAGGATGTGGCGCAGGCGGCAGTCGGCGTAAAAGTCGGCCCAGGACGTCGTCCAGGTGTTGTCCTGCGGCGTGCTGCCGCAGCAGGTGGTGACGGGGAAGCCGAAGCGGGGGGCTCCGCCGTCTCCGGCAGCACCGTCTGTTGCGGCGCCGCCGCCGGCAGCGGCCGCCGCCGCCGTGGCCGTGGCCGTGGCCGGCTTGGAGTGCAGCTCGGCCAGCTTGGCTGCCAGGGACCGGCCCGAGCTGCGCCCCGCCGTGGAGGTGGAGGAGGAGGTGGAGGAGGCGGAGCCAAGGTCGAGATAGTCGGTGGCGAGGAAGAAGCCGGAGCGCACGTTCTGCAGCGGCCCGTGTGCATAGGCGCGCGGGCAGAAGCCCGGCACGGCATCCGCAATGGCGTTGAGCGACGCAAACTCGCCGCGGAACATGACCTCGGCCGCCGCGCCGGTGCCCTTCTTGACAAAATACCGCATGCGGCGGCCGTTGACCGTGCCCAGGATCTGGCACGAGCGTGCAAAAGAGGAGCTGCCGGCGCGCCGGCCGTAGGACGCGGAGCCGGCGTCGAGCCGCAGAGCGGCCACAATGGCCGGGTCGACAGCGTCCGGCATTTTCGTCCGAAATGGGCAGGGGCAGAGAAAGAGGAGGGGGGGGGGGGGGGAGGGAGGGAAAGAGAGAGAGAGAGAGAGAGGGAGAGAGAGAGAGAGAGAGAGAGAGAGAGTAACCAGAAAAAGCCGCCGAATCGCGACCTTGTTGGAAAAGAGGGGCAGCTATACTCCGTAGGGCTGCTTCTATACTTAGTTACAACCTCTCGTTAGCTCCCAAAGACAATTAGCATTATTGATACGAGGTCACTGCTAACCTGCCCCTCTGCACTTGTATCGCACTCGCCACACGCCACACACCTCTGTTCAGAAACGTAGCGTGATAATCATTGTCCCGTGGAAACGTTGGTATTCTATGAGAAAAAAAACTCCATTCGCCTCTCCGGTGGCACAAAGCCCGACACTGCACTTGCCGAGTCTTTTCCGGCGACAGAAACTGCGGGGCTTTCTCTGCCCCTTGCCCTGAAGATAGCGGGGCGCCCCGCGATTGGCCATTGTCGTTATCTGCCCTTTGCAACAGATAAAAAAAAAAGGCTTCCAGCCACCAAGCCCTCCCTCCCTGCCTGCGAATCAACACCGCGGAAATCTGATAAAAAGTATGCATTTGTATACATGCCCCAAGGCACGCTGCCTCATCCCTTCACCGCCCAGCCGGAAATACACGGTCGTCCTGGCCCAGATCTGGATCGGGAAAGCCGAACTCGAAAGAGTCTTGTTCTGATCGCAAATGAAACGCTATCAAGGGGGTATCTCTCTCTCTCTCTTCATCTCTTCGCCGTATATCGTGCTGGAAACGTCTAGGCCTCGCGGACAGTGCTGGCATCAGAGCACACCACGGATGCTGCTGACGAGGCCAGCGTGCTCGACTTCCGCAGCGGCTGCATGTCCGAGGCCACGCTCTCCCGGCTAATGTTTCTCCTGTGGAAGAGAGCCAGTGGCGAGGCCTTGACAGCCGAAAAGAAAGACGGGGATAAAGGGGCAGCGGTGGCGGCGGCGTCGTCGGCCTTGTCCAAAGTAGAATGAGGTTTGTGCTCTTTCGGCCTCGACTGTCGATGCGTCGACGACCCGTACTCCCAGCAGGACTGGCAGGGGCACATGGGAGCGCGTCCGGACTGCGTGTTGCCGGGCAGACGGCTCGGGTTGGGGCTGACCACCAAGAACCCGCGTGTCCACCGGTGTCTCGACGAGGAGCCTGGCGCGGCCGGTGATGAAGCCGACGACTCTGCGTTTGCCGCAGAGGCCTTTTCGGACGTGGCCATTTGTGCTGGTTGTGCGGATGGATGCGGGTGCGATGCGAGAGTATCAGAGAGGGCCAAGATCAAAGCAAAGGTAAGATGGATGCGAGGGTGAGGTACATGCGAGGATAAGGTATAAGTGAGGGCAAGTTACAAGCAAGGATGTCAGAAAGAGGTGACAATCAAAGGAGCCGAGATATGGCCATATCTAGACTACGCCAGATCTAGCCAAGGACAGAGACACCATTCAAGGACCCAGAAGCGGGGAGTGTAAAGCCTTATATACCTGCACATTCGTGTGTGTTTGGCGACTGTGTAAGTGGTAAGAGAGTCAGGATAGAAATCGGAAGCGGAAGCGGATTCGGACCATCACGCTACAAGGCCCTAGAAAATGCACTAGCTCTTGGTTGCCGCCTCGTCACAGCCTTTCCGACCGTCTTCCGGCACCAGATGGCTATTGGACCCGCCACTTTACCGAGTTTAAACGACATTGCGGCGGCATTGCGTCCCCCCCCCCTCCCTGCACACCTTTGCACCAATGAGCAAACGCACCCAATCCAAACGTACAATGCCAGACCGCGGGTAAGTCTCTCTCTCTCTCCGACCGAGGCAAACTTTAAAAATCTGCAACATAAAATGCCGCATGGAAACGTCTTGCAAACTCGCTTTTTTTAAGCGTTGCCCGCTTCCTAAACGACACCTTGACGCTTGCCGTCGCCTTTTGCAAGGGAGACTACAAGTAGGGACGAGGCTGGGGTTGTCTCGCATCTGCCATGGCGCGAATGGGACAATGTAGCGAGCACGCTGTGTCTGAATAGCGTTTCACCGCGGGCTTCCCTCTCTTCCATCATTCATACTAGGCGAGCAAAAACAATCAATAGGACAGGGCGCGGAGCCAAAGTCACACGCACACGAGCAAAAAAACTACATGTGGGGGAAAGGGGCCACAGCCGGACGAGAAAAATCAAACCCTTGGAAACATCCAACAAGGAAAGGGCCTTGACCCGCCATTCACCACACCGTCTATTTGTAACTTCTCGCCCCGCCCAGATACTCTCATGGCGGCGGCCGTCTATCCTCCACGGCAGAAACAGCCATGCCCCCCCGCTTCAGTCCGTTCCCTCCAGCGGGACCGCCTAGATGCCCAGGGTGAACTCGACACCGACGTCAATGTCGCGAGCTAGAAACAGAGCTGTCAGTACAGATAAAGGAGACGGGAGATGACGAAAGGGGAGAGAATCGGCTAGACGTACCCATCTTGACCACCTTGGACAGCTGCACGGCCTTCTCGGCGGCGCTCTGCAGGTCGTCAATGGAAAAGATCTTGAGGCCGGACTCGTCGATCAGGGTGCGGGCCTGCTCGACGTTGGTGCCCTGCAGACGGGCGATGATGGGGATGCGCAGGTTCAGAGACTCGACCGTCTTGATGAGGCCGGTGGCAATGGCGTCGCAGCGCACGATGCCGCCAAAGATGTTGACAAAGATGGCCGTGACCTTTTGGTCGCTGGTGATGAGCTCAAAGGCCTCGCGGATGGCGGCAGGCGTGGCGCCGCCGCCGACGTCGAGGAAGTTGGCCGGGGAGCCGCCGTTGAGCTTGATAATGTCCATGGTGGCCATGGCCAGGCCGGCGCCGTTAACGAGGCAGCCAATGTCGCCGTCGAGCTTGATAAAGTTGAGGCCCGACTGCGCCGCGCGCACCTCCTCGGCGTCCTCCTGCGAGGTGTCGCGCCAGCCAAAGGTCTCGGCCTGGCGGAACGAGGCGTTGTCGTCAAAGTTGAACTTGGCGTCCATGCACATGACCTTGTGGTCCGACGTCTCCGACAGCGGGTTGATCTCGATCTGCGTCGCGTCCTTCTCCTGGAAGATCTTGTACAGCTTCTGGATCGTGTCCTTGGCATCCTCCACGCACACGTCGCTGAAGCCCAGGTTGACGGCAATGCCGCGCGCAATCTCGTCCGTCACGCCCGTGTCCAGGTCAATGTACGTCGTGTGGATCGCGTCCGGGTTCTCCTTGGCCACGCCCTCAATGTCCATGCCGCCCTGCGACGACGACACAATCACCGGCTTCTGCGTCGCCCGGTCCATCAGCACCGCCAGGTAGAACTCGCGCCGCGCAAACTTGCGCTCGCAAATGTACACCGCGTTGCACAGCCGCCCGCCCGCCCCCGTCTGCTTCGTCACCAGCTTGTGCCCAATCATCTGCTCCGCAAACATCTTGGCCTCCGTCGGCGAGTAGATCACCCGCACGCCGCCCTTCAGCCCGTTGTCAAACGTGCCCTTGCCGCGACCGCCCGCCAGCACCTGCGCCTTGATCACCATGTCGTCCGTGCCGATCGTCTTGGCCACCGCCTCGGCCTCCTCCGCCGTCCGCGCCACCGCACCGTCCGGGACCTGGATGCCGTACTGCACACGCCCCAGTCAGCCCGAGAGTCGCGCCAGTATGTATAAAGCTTGATGTATAAAAGGGGGGGGGGGGGGCTGCCTTACCTTGCGCATCAAATCCGCCGACAGGTACTCGTGGATGCTCAGGGCGCGCTGTTGCTGACGGCCAGCGGCAGAAAGCCGCACCATCGGCGTCAACGGCCGCTAATCTTTTGTCAGCTTTTGTTTATCCAACTGCCGGGACACAATCAAACATGGTTCATGGCCGTTCCCTGCCCTCCCGATGAATCGAAATACCGCATCGGAGGGGGAAAAAAAAAAAGACGAACCTTGGAAGCAGCCATGGCCGAAGCCAGAACGCGGCTACTACGGCCTAATTGGAGCATTATGGGCAATCGGCTTCGCGGTGACAAAGATCTAAAAAAGAGGAAAGGGCGGGAGACGAGGGCGTTGTGGTAGTGCGTTGTTGAAGCTCTGCTGATGCTCGCTCAAATACCGTTTTATTTTTGGGACTCGCTATTTTGTCTTCGGCTCAGGCCTACGCGGATGTCGGAGAGGTTAGGAGCTAGACACAGGCAACGTCTCGTTGTGATTGGCCCAAACTCCATTCAAAGCCCCACTTCTCGTGAGGGGCAAAATACCGTAAAAGCCTCGCCTATGCATCACGTGCTCCGACATGTGATTATCACTCGCATCGAATATTGGAGACAACAAGGGGCTTTTCCTTCATTGAAAAGCAAACTTTCCAAATCAATGTTTGAAAAGCTTTAAAAGAAATGTTTCCTGATAACTGTGGTTTTTTTTGGTTCAGTCTTACTTGGTAGCATAACAAAGTCACAGCGACGACACTCTTTTTCATCACAAGGCAGTGTGTACGCACATTTTCACAAGGCATCAGTACTGATATTCAATCGTCGAGTGTATGATTCTGCTGCGGTCCTTTCCAGATCATAAAGCATCATATAGTTGCATCTTTGAGGTGTATGGATGATTTAGCCGTGTCCTCGCGGTGCAGAGAATATAAATTCCGAAAATGTAGAGAATCCTCTCAAAATATGTAATGAATCAAACGTGTTCTTGTTTTATTCAAAAAAGTCTGCGTGATGCGCACAAACACGTATCAATATGCGCGGAAACAAACAGTGCTGTAACAAGACTGATATGGCAATATCATGGCAAAGTTACGCAAGTAGTTCCATGTATATTTTCTTGCCTTCTGCGGACCATGGGGGTAAATGTATTAATAAACAATGAGAAGCGAGAGCAAGTTCCAGATCGTGTCTTCAACTGTACGAGGAGCCAGACTAAAGTCAAACACAACATCAAAGAAGACGACCTGTAGCGGGGAACGCGCAAGAGACTACATACAGAAACGCTAGGTTGCGGCGCCTTGTCGGGTGGAAGCAAAGTTCATTATACACGTACACCGGTCAAGATTTTGGGGCCCCCTTTTCACTACGAAGAGGGTAAGATACTAGAGAATGACTGTTGAGAAGTCAACGGCCGATGGGGGTCCAAGTGGACATGTTTCGGTCGACGGCGGCTGAAAAAGTAGGAAGAGAGCAAGAATGTAAACGAAAAAACAACTTTAGAGACATGACCCGTACTCGGGATCCTACGATCTGAACACTGGTTTAACCTGTTCGTGGGACAGAGCCGGCGGGCGAAAAAGGAAGCAGCAACAACTGGGGAATGAAGACAAAAAGGGAGGAAAAAAGGACTTGGCACGAGAAGAAGAAAAGTCATCATCGCTGAGGTGTCTCCCTGCATGCCATCTGGTTGCATATCCTTCTGCAGCTCAGTCTCGAGATCAAAAGCTGAACCGTGCAGAGTAAGACAGCATTGAGATGTGCCGATGCCATCCAAGACATGATCGACGCCAGACGGAGCGGCAAAAACAGTCGATGCAAAAAGAAAGTCGGACAACCACTCGGACGGGAACGGAATATTATCCGAGAGACAAAAAGTTTCAAACACACCCGTTCCTCTGCTACCAAAAGCAATGTGTGAAACGGCCTCAGCAGCATCAAGCTGGGCAGTGTACGTAATAGCTTGAGCTCGTCATAAATTCTCAGTTTCCGGTGGGTTTCCGAGACGTCTCGGGCGGGTGAGGAGGCCAAGAGATGCTGTGTGTGTTGAAAAAAGTAGAGATAACAGGAAATGTGACCCTGTCGCAAGGGACTCACTCCATGGACACACTAGCAGCCAAAGGTGTTCGTGATGTATCCTCAGCAGATGGTGTATCTTCAGCACAGGGCCCCATCCCAACATCGGCCGAGAGCGACAAGGCAGCCCGCCCTGGGTTAGGGGAGCGTCGTATTTCTCCCTGCCACTGTCGCATACAAAGTAAACTTTGCCAAGCGTGCGAGGAGCTTCGCGCTAGGCAGTAGCAGTCCTTCAGACAAGGAGAGGGGGGGTTTGGTGGCTTGAGAACGAGGCAATGTGTTCCTGGTCGTGCTAGACAGGGTGCAACAATCATACGAGTGTTCCGTGATTAGAGGATATTAAAGCTCCGTAGAGAACACGGAGGGATGCGTCCCGGTTTCCCGGAAGCTTAACCGCGCAGTATCTTTTAGTCTTACGGTTTGGTCCCGGCAGCGTGGTCCTGGGTTCTTTTCAACTGACCTCCCTGCTACCCCCCCCCCTTCTTTCCTCCCCTCACCCTACCCTGCCACCCCCAAGTCTCGCACAACCGGCTGGTAAGATGAGACGTACTACGGTGTACAAACTTTTATACTTGGCTCTCACCGGGTGGGCTTACGATATCAGAGAACGCCTCATCGGGCTAAGCTCAGGGGAATCTGAGACGTGGGCCTGTCCTTTTGTTCTCACGGGGGAGGGGGGGGGGGGGGTAAAGGGAAAGGGGCGAGAGGAAGGTGGAGTCCGCCTGGTGACTGTCAGGGGGATGCTTTATAGAAAAATCCTCTTACGTCTTCCGGGAACAGGGACAAGGCCCGAGAGCTGGGTTTTTCACCGTTGTATCCACGCTTGCTACCTGGCTTTTTTTTAAATACGGAGTACGAGTCCATTACATAGATTAACGGTTCTACGCATCGAAAACTTCTCCAAACAGGCGGGCCGATTGTGGCAGGGGTCCGGGTGCTGTTCCGGTGGAGAGGGAAGGGGGGCGAACCCACGAAGAGAACAAATGACTGCCGAAATGACTACCGCCGCCTTTGTAGGGCGAACACGCGGCGGAAATTCAAAAAAGGGGGGGGGGAGAGAGAAACCTGGTACGGATTCGTTCCGAGTATAATTACAAAATGGTAGACTGCTTTGTAGAAAATTGTACAAGGCATGAGACCAAGCCTAAACGACTCTTTTTGGCACTGATGCCACGTCTCGTCCCATGATTGGTCTCGCAAAATCAGAGTAGCTCCTGTCTGGACTGTTGGTCCCGTGTCCCATGCAAGGCTGTTACTATAACACATACCTGCTTATCGCGAGCATAGATGGGCGTAACGGGAGGCAATACGATACCAAAAAAAAAAAAGTGAATACGGACCATCCGGATCGCTAGATGGAGAATTTTTTTTTTTTTTTCGTTTGGTACTTTTGTCACTTCTTCGAGCTCAACTCCTTGGGCTCATCTGGCCTCTTTCCACCCGCCATTGCGTTGGAAACAGCAAATGCCGGGCTCCATTCTTTACAGCGGTGTGCCAACATCCATGCAGAGTCTTCTTCTTCGACTTGTTTTGCTGGCTACAACATTTTGCTTTGTTTTCTCCTAGTTTATTTTTCTGCTTCATCACATCTCAACTGCGGCTACGTAAAGAACCGAAACTGGAGAGCTGCAATGTACTAACGACTCGGGGCCTTCCGTCCCGTTAGTTCCACTTTAACGCGTTGTATCTTACTCGTAGCGCTGCCCACACAAGCACAAACGCGAAATGTGAAAATCATACAGCCAACAAATCACCAGAAAAAGAAGAAAATTTTATAGGCGCCGCGAAGCAACCCAAAATAAAGCTATCTACAGTGCTATCCACACAAGATCAAATCTATATTATCATCCAGCGGGGGTATCATCTTGTCTGGGTTCCGGCCCTAGAACTCTCGTCTCTTTGTTTCAAAGATCCATCGTCCAGGATCAATGCTCTCTTCCTTTGTAGAGAGCAAAATATTCGAGGCAAGAGACGACTGTCTTCTCCCAGTATCAAAGAGACCGCTAAATTCCTGTAATTGTGCACCGTGGAGCGTGAAAAAGGTAAAAAAAGACAATCTTTAAATATGTCCAACGATGCTCGAAGAGTAGGAGCAATAACAAGAATAGAAAACAAAAAACTGTATAACAAAGAACGCCCTCAGAGGATGATTTCCTCGTCTGCGAAGACGAGAGAACTACTAGTTATGAAACAAGCAGTCTCTGAAGGAATCCCGGTCTATCTAATTGTATGCATGAACCCCATTATAACAAAACGAAACAAAATGTAAAAAAAAATGAGACAAGCCAGTCCGACCCTAGTTATAACAATCCTTTTCCCATCCGCCCATTTTTGTTGCCTGTCCCAAAGAAAAAAAACAACCAACCTGCTAAAGCAAAGGTTCAAAACCATTGAGCTCCAGCACTGCCTCTTTTGTCTATTCCAAATTTCCCATTGCCAAGCTCACCCTCTAAAGGTGAGAGACACGCACAAATCTCAAAAACAAAACCCAAACAGCCAACAAAGGAAAGCGAGACGGTGCATGAAGATAGACAACGCATCGCTGAAAGGTGAAGACGATGTGGAGACGGCAAGAGCGGTGACGCTAGAAGCGGTCTAGCAACTGCAAGACAAAAAAGACATAAGCAGCCGTTGGGCATCAACCGGTCAAGCCATGTGCTCCTGCGTGTTCCTCGGTGATAGTTGGGTTCGCCGTGATCGGTGGCCGCGCTGCAAGGCCTCGTAGTATGCTCATGTGCCCCAATTGATGTGTTGTTAAGAGCAGGGGTGTTGCGCTGGAGGGGAGCCGATGGAGCGAGGAAAGTGGATTAGACGTAGAAGTCCCGGCAAAAAAAAGAAACAACCCCGAACCGACCGTCTATGAGTGAAACGCCGTTGAGAACCAATAAAATAATCAAAAGGACAGCCATGCACCAACAGAAAAACAAGCCAGTGCTAGACCGTTGCATTTTCCCCGTTCTTTTCCCGCCATGCCGGGTGACATCCGTTTTCCGAAAGCCTGCTGCTGGGAAGCAGGCGTTCGGTGGCAGCGAGCCATAAGTGTAATATAGCTTTATCCGTTCATTCCTTTCCTTCCTCAGGAAATGCAACACGTATTAGAAAAAATGTCGTATGAGAAAAGGTTGCCCGTATAGAAAGAAAGCATGATTAAGGATCCAGGCGGTGTCGAAAAAATGGAGCCAAGACGCATGGGAAGGCCCGGGAACCGAGAAAACCGGAGAAGTAAAAAAAACTGAACCAAATAGGTAGTGAACGCGATATGGCGGCAGGTCCAGGGCGGAGCCCAAGTGCGTCAAAATGGTGGAGTCAAGTGCGTCGCCGAAAAGCAGTGGGATGGGGAGAGAACTGCATGCAGCTGCATGCATAGATGAGGTAGAAGAGAGGAGGCAGTGTGTACGTGTCCAATCGAGAGCGAAGCCATCCAGAGGGGAGGGGGAGTGAGTAGACCGTTTTCGTGGGTGGACTCCACCACAGTGAGAGCGAAATGAACCATCGGAGACGCCCAGAGGGCAAAGCGTGTGCCACCTCAGCGCCAAGCTGGCCTTGAAGATCCGGCTGTGCAGGCTGCGCCGGCTTCTGTGCCAGGTAAGGGTAGCGTGATTATCGAGGCTTCGGCGGCGTCGGTTTCGGGACACCGGTTGTGTCGTAGGCACCGCGGCCCATGTTGACAAGGTCCTGAGATGTCCGGTCGACCATTGTAGCGGTTGTGTGATCTGAGAAGGGGGGGAAGGGCGTATGGCCTGGAATGTAGGGACGAGTGTGTGCACGTAGATGCTGTGCGGTACAGGAATGAAGGGAGCCGACAAAAGCGGGCGTGGCGATATACGTCTGAAGTAATGCATGTTAGCAACAGCTGAAATGGGAGCAGGGCAAGAATGAAGGATAGGTAGTTGGTCGTGATCGTGACTCTGCGCCGCAGAGCAGACGCAGCAGTGCTGCGATGAAGTTTGTGGAGAGAAGGAAAAAGGGAAGGAAACGAGCTAGAAGGCGCCTCCTGCGCGCTGCCGGCCCCCCCAAGTGTTGTTTTGTGTTGGGCTATCTCGACTCACCAGTTGTAGGAACGTCGCATGCGACGTTGCAAGTGTTGCGTGTAAGTGTGCGCGGTCTTAGGACGACAGAGAGCGTAGGAGATGAAAATGCGGCGATTGGAGCAATGGCAGCCAAATCAAAAAAAGGGTTGGTGTAAGTCGAATAAGCGGGCGAGCAAAAGTAGCTGAATGATAGGCGTGCAAGACCGAAGACA
Organism: Graphilbum cf. rectangulosporium; assembly: GCA_019925645.1. Lineage (NCBI taxonomy): Eukaryota > Fungi > Ascomycota > Sordariomycetes > Ophiostomatales > Ophiostomataceae > Graphilbum > Graphilbum cf. rectangulosporium. The sequence goes on from JADHKI010000019.1 coordinate 24,769, forward strand.
GAGGGAGAATTAAAGAGATTATAGAGAAGACAAGTTATAGTTATAAGAGGACGATTATGAGAAGGAAAAGAAAAGAGAGTCGCAAAGCTGGGGGAGGGGGCGTCCAGTCTTTTTGTGCGATTTCGACGTGAGAGGCAGAGCAGGGAGGAGCAACGGAGGAGAGGAGAGCCCAAGGTAGACAGACCCAGTCTAAAGAGACCCAGCAACCCAGCGTCCCAGAGACCCAGAAGACCCAGGAGAGCCAAACACACCCTGAGGCGCAAAATAGCACGAAAACGTAGAATAATAAAAGCAAAAAGGGGGGAGCTTTTTTTTTCTGGGCCCGGACCTGTTGCGTGTGGGTTCGGCGCACGCTGGGGTCAAGAAAGGGTAGGGGGTGTGCTTTTCTCGTAATTCAGGTCCTTAGTGTTCTTTTGGGAAATGGAAGCTTGCCAGGTGTGCGGGACAGCGTCGAAAAGTAGCGTTTCCTGGAGCAGTTACAGCCTGCTGGGGTGTGGAAGCAAGAAGCTACAGGGGGGGGGCCGGCTTCTAGAAGGTAAGAGAGAGGGCCTTAAAAGTTGGGCCGTGGGCGAGTTTTCTCGCTAAAGTGATGCGACGCGACAAGCTGCCGTGTGAGGAAGGTACGACGGCGACAAGATGCTCAAACAGGCCGGCAGGCGCGAGGCGGCAAAGGAAGACGAAAATAGAGCAGGTATATCGAAGATGGCGATGGCGAGGGCGAGCGATGGAGAGAAGGGAGAGAGAGAAGATCCGGTCGACGCAGAGGGGTTCTGGCCGCAGTTTTATAATGATCGTGGTGGTGGTGGTGGTGGTGGTGGTGGTGGTGGTGGCAGCAGCAGCAAGCAAGGAAGCGGAAGCGGGAGCGCTGGCCTTTGCCTGGGTATCTCTGTCTGTGTGTCTTGTCCATGCCTTCCTTGCATTTTCTTTTTTGTTTGTGTTGTTCCTTCCCTTTTTTCTTTGGCTCCTACACGTACTCAAAGTCGTGCGCACTTACACGCTTCGCTTCTTTCCATGTACAAGTATCTTTTTTTTTTTAGCAGCCAGGGTCTGCGGTTGCCCTCGAACTTCTACCCTGTACGGAGTATGTACCTATGTACCTACGTACGTAGGTACTTTTTTTTTTTTTTTTTTTTTTTTTTTTTTTGGCTGGCGCACCCCCTTTCAATTGCACACTCCCTGCTGGCACCCCTTGCAAGTCACCACCCCCCCCCCTCTTGGCGGGTCCCGCCTTTCTTTAGGTACTCATACAGGACAAGACTCATACGACCAGTACAACGCATCCGGATGTTGTCCTGTACTCCGTACAAAAAAAGAATAACTTGGAGGGATCTGGTACAACGGCTGCCAGCAGTAGGGCGTCGACACCCGGATGTGTGCAGCGAGTCCTGTGTATCTTACTGCTGCTATTCTGCTTCTCGGGAGCACCGCACGGCGGCGCAGTTTTGGAAAGAGCACCCCAAATAGGGTTTGTACCTGTGGCCCAGATCTTACTTGGGCTTCTCGCGTGGTATGCGAGGCGCTGGGTGTGCCGAACACGATTGGGGCTGCTGGGCTGCGTAGTTTGTGTCCTCTCCCGTAAAGTTGCTCCTGACTTCCGGTCGTTTGTTTCAACGGCGACGCTCGACAAGGGGGGGCCGCCGTCCCACCGTTCCAAGGAGACCCAGGGGGACCACAAAAAAACAGCAAAGTGGGAAAGAGCGATCCCCGTCCTCCATTCCCCTATCTGGGCCTGGCTTCTCAAACGGACCCGGCCAGCGGGACACATACCCGCTAGGCCGTTGTCCGGGATAACGTACTTCTCGAACGCTGCTAGCGAGTCGCCTTCGCCGTCGCGCTCTCCCGGGATGTTCCTGGTGGCTGTCACTAACATCAGCCACCAGCGACAGGCAACCCCCCCCCCCCCCCCCAAAAGAAAAAGAAAGAAAAGAACCGAATCTTACACAGTTACGTAGCTGTATCGTCACTGCTGAATATTCTGCCATGGCGCTGCTGCCGTGAGGCTGTGCTTCTGTCTGGTTGGACAAGGAGCGCATGGGGGAGCCTGTGCAGCCAGCGTAACCCCCCCTGGGGGCAAAGCTGACCTAAGTGAGGGTAGCAGCAAAGCCAGGGCATAGCCCGGAAAAAGGTACCGAGAAAAAAAAAACCGCCGACGGAAACGCAAATTTACCACATACCAGGAAACAGAGGGAGCCATGATCATTGGGTACCACAGAAGTTCAGGAGGCCCCGTCAAGCTGAGCCTTGGATCTAGGAGCTGTGTTTCTGTGTTTCTGTGTTTCTGTGCTTCTGTGTTTCTGTGCTTCGCTGTGTATCTGGAAAAAATGGCTGCCCGGCATCTTGGGGCCTACGTGGTATTTTTTTCTTGCGACCGCCTTCCGAGTACTCCTGAATGTAGTAGTAGCAACTCCGACACAACGTACTCCGTAACAAGCTGACCTGAACCGGTTTACGCTCGTTGGATTTGCAAGACATATGCGCAGATCCCTCTCTAGGCAAGGGCTGCCGACACACCGGCTCTACCGTCTCTCTTTCCTGGGTCCCTGGCGAGGGGGAGTCTAGACAACGGAACGGGGTCTGCTTCAAGGATACCAAGAGACTGGCCGCCCCTCTTTTTGTCACTCGGGGAACACGGGAGCCATCGATTAGGACTGGGTTAGGGACTGGGCTTGCCGGCCGGCTTCTCAATTAGTGCAGCTCTTAATAGTGTTTTGGGGGGGAAAGTCCTTTTTTTTTTTTTTTTTTTTTTTTTTTGCCCGTGATGCTGGGTTCAGCTTTGCCTGCCCCTCCTCCCCCTGTGTGTGTGGTGTGCCACCAGCTGCAGTGGCAACCGTGGCTGCCGTGCAGGCCAAATTAGAGGCTACTGCAGACTCTCAAGCTAAGAGTAAAAAAGAGGGCCCCGGTAATGCTCCGAAAGATGCAACCGGGCCCATCATCCGAGCCCCATCCATCCCCCATCGTTTGGCAGAGACATGCGCCAACCGAATGAACCAGATGCGAGCAAGACCTTGAGGCTGACCGGTCATAATATGTATCCATGTACACTCGTACGCTACCCGGTATGTATCTTGTGTAGATCGCCGATTGGCCATCACCCCCAACAAAACAGGCAAAAGAAAGCACACACACAAAAGATATGCGGGTGATGGGCGCCGTGATGCACGCCAAACGATGAGATTTCGGACATGGTTCTACGATGCGCCCGAGGTGCATGCAGAGCTGCCGCCACTCTCCACCGGCAAGGCAGAGATGGTGGGCAGAGCGGCCTGGAGCGCCGCGAGACGAACAGGAACAGGGCGGGCCGACGCAGCCACACTATGCGAGAGCGCGTGAATGTCACATGCGTTCTTTCTCCTTGTGCTTGTTGCTGAAGGTTGCCCATGTAACCTCTTTTTTTTTCACAGCTTGCATTGTCGTACCTGCTGCGTACGAGGAGAAGCTGAACTTGGAACACGGCCCTTGCATAATTGCGGCAGCCGTCTCGGACGTGCGCCGGCTCGGATCCCGAAAGCCATCCTGCACAAGGCGCTGCAAGGTGCAGTCGCGAGCTGTGGTGCGCGCGAGAGCTGTTTGTATGCCGTTGCACGTCATAGCCCCCCCTTGCGTGGCAATGCCGCTAATGCTTCCTGTATCTTACCTGTGTCCGACCCGAGTTGCCTTGCAACGATGTACTTGTACGAGTACATAATAATAAGCAGCCTGTTTGACGCAGCCCAGCCCAGCCCAGCCCACACTGTTCTCGAAGGAAAAAAATTTACGGAGTAGAAAACGACTATCCGAGAAAAGGAGTGGGCGGTTTACGAAGTGATACGATCCATGCTGGGGGGGAAGGAAGAAGGGGGGAAGGGGAAGGATGTGGTGCTGCCTCTGCCGATGCTCCCTCCCAGATCGGCGGTTTGGCGTGGAGCACTGTAAAGATACACTCGGTATATACCACAAAGCGGTCACTATACCCCCCCCGACGAAGCAATTAACCCACTGCAACGACATCAGATAACAGGCAGAAGGGCCTCGGCACTGGCGCTCTCAAAAGCACGCCAAGTAAAAAAGGACCCCCACGCGCTCCCTCGCCAGTTAGCCCACGGCCCAAGGAGCTGGTTTTGCTTTCTCCGGGAGGTTCCCCCCCCCCCCTCCCCCCTTGTTTTGATATGTTTGCACACGCCAAATTTCAGGGCATCCCACGCTGCACAGGATATCCGCGAGCCCCGGAAGGTTGCCACTCCACTGACGAGGCCCCAAGTCGAGCCAAAAAGGGGCGCAGCGAACCCCCCCAAAACGCCCCCAAAACCCCCCCCCCCATTAACCAGGGCGTACAAGATGAGCCGTGAGAGATACTTTGCAGACAGGGGGAGGAGACCTCGAAGAAGGGCCGACGGCGTTGTGCGAGGTTCATCAGAACTTGGGATGGAGCAAACAGGTGGCAAAGAAAGATAGGGGCTGTGTGGGCGACGAGTTGGAATCAAAAAAGGAGATAAGCGGGCTCCCAGAGCGAGAGATGCCCGCGCCTGTTTCATACCGTCGCAGTTTCCAGCTTCTATAACTGGCCTGCCTCGACAGTCGCGATCACGGCCAAAGAGGCCAAAGAGGAAGGTGTTGGTAGCGCGCAAACGAACACGTCGGCTTTTCTCTACGTACTTGGTACTTGTTCTGCGCAGTACGGGAGTCAGATACGTGGCCACGGGCATTTGATTTTGCGCGCGTGGGGTGGCCACCGGACGGAGCCGGAGAGAGTAAGAGAGAGAGAGAGAGGCCAACTGGCCAAGCTCGGCAGGTGCACAAGTCATGGAGTATGGTGTCTTTCGAACCAGCAAGTATGGCTGCCTGAAGGCACGCTGCAAGACACGCACCAGCCACACCGGCGATGCGCCCCACTTTTAAAGCACGTGTGCGAGTCAAGACGCGCCCAACTCTAACTCTGATCCGCGTTCTGCATGCCTGCCTGTGGCTTCGACTCCGTAATACATACTACTGCGTAGTGCAACGATAACAACGCTAGTATCTTGCATTTATCCGGCGTCAACCGCGAGGGCCTCGCGTAAAATACTGCACCGTCAGCAGTGCACTGTCAGCAGTAAAAGGCGAGAGCCCAAGGCGCGCGCAAAAGAGAGAGAGAGAGAGAGAGAGAGAGAGAGAGCCTTGCCAGGTCTGGTGGCCGGCATCTCAGGGCGCCGTACTCCTTATTTTGTTTATAAAAGTCCGGCCAAGGTCCAATCAAAGGGGTTGTGGGTCTAGGGATGCCTGAGGTGTTGACACAAGGCGCGCTAGCTGTTTCGTACTCCCGTAGTCCAGGGGCTACCCCAAACCCAATCGGCTCAACGTTCCTGACCCATTGGCGCCCGTGCATTCCTCGTGCCGCCGTCTTCCTCGCATCTCGCTTCTCTCTACCACTGCCTCGAGCAACTGTCCCGCCTCTCTCTGGCCGCTTGGTGTCTTGCCGCGCCTGACTCTCCCTACGTCACTCTCTTTTGGTTTCTTGTCTCCTTCTTTCTTTTTGCCTGATTTACTCACTTTTTTTTTGTCAATTTCACTTTGTCCCTTTTCACTGTGAACCTGCTCTTTTTTCTCTCATTCTTTGACGTCCAGTGTTGGGATCTCGTGATTGTCGAGTCTCTTTGTCCTGCGTCCTCTTTTTTCCTGTTCTTCTCCACCGCTTACGGAGTAGAGTTTCAGCGGATTTGTTACCTTCTCAACGCTTTGTCCCCTCTACGGAGCCTCGCCGGTTCCAAGCGCTCCCGAAACGTTATCATCACCGCTCGACGCCCGCTTCTCCAGTCTCTCTCCGATCTCTGAGATCTGAACCTCTGGCCAGGCTGCCGATATCAGAAAGTCAAACACCCGGCAGAGCCGCTCAGGAAAGAAGACATCCTCGCCCGCTCGGCCTAAAACGACCTTGGGTGCCGCGTCTGGAGATCGCCTCTTTCCTGCTTTTTTTCTTGCTTTAATCTCCCTTCGCCGATCAGCATGGAGTAGCGGTGGAAGCTGGAATATCTACCTTACTTTTTTGCCAGGCAAACGAACACCGTTTGCTGTGCGGTGTTTTTCTCTCGACCTTTTGCATTTCGACAGTTGTTTTTTTTTTTTTTTTGCTGATTTTTTCCCTCTTTTTTGTTCTTGGTTCTTGGCTTCGGTTATCGCTGGCTTGCGTCATTGCCTTGTTACATTATACCACCCGTCGATTTCCCTTTTCCCGCACGGTTCACCTGTTTGCCACGCCGGTTGGTTCTGCTCGCAACACGCCAAGGATGCCATCCATCGACGTGGCTATGGCGCACAGCCTGAGGCGGAGGACGGTCCTGGATGTTCTGGCGGCGGCGATGGAACCGGTGGTCTCGCGACGCGGCATCAGCGACGTGGAGGGGAAGATTACCGACGTCAAGACGGCCTTTTCCAGCTGGGACAACTGCATGCAAGCTGTCTTTTGCAAGTGGCCGGTGATTGCTGTGATTATCATTGGCGGGCTGATCATTGTGTCCATTATATGGTGCATTGCGCGGTGCGCGTGCTGCGGGCTCTCGTGCTGTTGCGAGTGCTGCTACTGCCTCAAGTGCTGCGGCGAATGCTGCGGCTGCTGCGACCCGCCGCGTGGAAAGGCGCACAAGTACCTGGACGAGCCCTTTGTGCCGCCGAACCAGGGCTACCGGGCCGAGGCACCCATGACGGCGGGCGCGCCTCCTCCGCGCAGCAAGGCGCCGGTGTACGACGCGCCGCAGTTTGCCGAATTCGACGTGGGCAAGAAGCAGCACGAGGATGCGGACGCGCTGCCACCGATGCCCAGCTGGGAAGACGCCAGCCATACCAAGGTGCTGGTGGTGGAGGACGCCGTGGAGCTGAGCGACCTGAAGAGGCCCGAGGGCCCTGGCGGCCAGCAGCAGCAGCAGCAGCAGCAGCAGCAGCAGGGGCAGGGGCAGGGTGCGCCGCTCTTTTCGGCGGGCACGAGCCCGTCTCCGGGCCCAACCAGCCCGGGCGGGTATGGCGGCGGCGGCGACCCGCACAACAGCCCCTACGGCGGCGCCGCGTCTCCGCTGGCCACGCCTCTGAACCACCCGGCCGTGTCCAACGGCTACGTGGCCGCTGGTGCCATTCCGCCGGGCGCAGCCGTTGGTGGCGCTGCCAATGCTTACGGGCGCAATGACCGTGCCGGTTACAACATGAACCCCGGCATGAACGGAAACGGCATGTACGGGAATGGCATGAACATGAACGGCATGAACGGCAACGGCATGGCCAGAATGAACTCGGGAATGAATGGCGGCGAGTACGGTGCGCGCGCAATGGGCCGCGACATGACGTCTCCTCAGCCCTACAACGGCCAGCAGGCCGGCGGCTATGGCTCCAGCCCGCCACCTCCGCCTCAACAAGGCGGCTACAATGGCGGCAGCCAGGCGGGCGGCGGCAACTACGGCGCCTACCGGCGCAACGGGGCGGGGACACCGGGACCACAGCCCGGGTTCGGCATGGACAACCGGGCGCCTAAAATCCCGGATCTCAGCGGCAGCGCGCCGGGCTTCGGCGGAAGCAGCAGCCCGGCCAACGGCGGCCCGGGCTATGGCGGCGGCCCAGCCAGCGGCGGCGACTTTAGAGCACCGAGCACGGTCAACGGCGGCCCTGCATACGCTGGTGCCGGCGACTACGGAGCACCGAACCCGTACGGCGGCGGCGGCGGCGGCGGCGGCGGCGGCGCGGCGGGTCGCGCGACGCCGGCCAACAGCCGGCCCATGGTGAACAACCGGCCGCCGCCGCAGCGGCAGTACACGCCGGCGCCCAACAACATGGGCGGCAGCCGAGGGCAGCCGAGCTCGCCGACAAACGGGCCGAACGGCGGGGGCTTTGATTTCGGCACTGGGGCCAGCCAGCCGCAGGAGCTGAGCGCCTACAACGACAGCGGGCGAAACAACTATGGCAATGGCGGCAACGACGGCGGCAACGGCAACGGCAACGGCAACGGCTACGGGTTCCCGCAGTCTGCCAGCCCGCCGCCATTGGTCCACCCGCAGCCGCAGCAGGCCGCTCCGTATGGCGGGTACCGGGGATACAACCAGCAGGCAGGGGGGCAGGAACGGTGGTGAAAAGGGCATTTCGCAGCGGCCGTGTTTTCTCTTGATATCCCAGACATTTTGATCTCTTCTTCTCTTCTCCCAATTCTTTCCCTCTCCTTTCTGCCCTTCTTTTTGCCATTCCATTTTACGGCGTCTGCTTGAGGCATGCACGATGATTTCTTGTCATGGTATACCAAGGTCATGAATGTATATATATGCATTGTATCACCATTGTATGTATTTCTAAATGGTTTCTTGGCTGATGCCCGGCGAACGGGCCAGGAGCTTGTTCTTGTTCTTGCCTGGTAGAGGCAGAGGAGTGGGTTTTTTGCCTGGATAAAGGCAGGAGCAGTGGATGGGAAGATGAGCTGTAGCCAAAAATGCAGAGCGAAACTTGTAAACGAGGGTATCTAGTAAGAATTTTGCGCGAAAGAGTGCCGTGTGCCGTGTGCCGTGTGCCGTGTGCCGTGTGGTGTGCCGTGTATGTCATGTATTCGTGTATGTATGCGAAAAGGCGAGACGCAAAAGATCAGACGCAAAGATCAGACGCAATAGATCAGAAATGGCCATGGAGCAGAAACAAATGGCTGTCGGAGCAGAAGAGAAGAGAAAAAGGCCCAGCGCTCTCAGTAGTCCCGGTAGAAGAAGCCGCCGTTTTGCGTGACGACGTTGCTGCGGCCGTGCCGGAGACTGCTGCGGCGGCTGCTGGCCGGGCTGTCGTGGGCGGAGGCGGCCTGCGTCTGCGGCTGCGGCTGCGGCTGCGGCGACGGCTGCGGTTGGGCCCCGCGGTCTTCGTGCAGCTGGGCGAGGGCGGTGGCGGCGGTCATGGCGCTGGCGCTGGAGATGGAGCGGTGGTGCTTGTCGGCGGCGCTGGCGCTGGCGCTGCGGCTGAGGCTGGTCCGGGCGCTGTTGCTGGCGCCGGCGGTGGCGGCGCCGCCGACGGCCGTCGAGCTGGCCGTGGTGTAGCCGCTGCCGGAGCGGAAGTGGTGGTGGCGCGGCGGCAGGATGCTGGCGCGGCGGTGTGTAGTGGTGGTGGCGGCGGTGGTGGTGGTGGTGGCGGCAGCGGCGGCGGCGGAAGCGGCGGCGGCGGTGGTGGTGGATGTTGTGGCGGCGGCGACCATGGCCATGCTGGGCATCGCCGGCGAGGGCAGGCCGGCGCTGCTGGCGCTGCTGGCGGCGTCGTAGCTGGTGGTCTTGCGGTGGGGGCCGTAGCCGGCCTGGGCGGGCGGGGGCGGCCCGGTGTAGGCCGGGGGCACGGCCAAGCTGCGGTAGGGGTCGGCGTCGGTGGCCTGCTGGCGGCGGCGGCGGCGGCGGCGGCGGCGGCAGAGGCAGAAGACGAGCAGCACGGCGAGGACGCCAAAGGCGGCGGCGCCGACGGCGATGCCGGCAATGGCGGAGCCGGAGAGGGGCCTGTGCACGGAGGACAGGTAGGAGGCGGGGAAGGACGAGGACGAGGACGAGGAGGCCGACGAGGCCGACGGCTTGTTGGGGATCAGGACCGGCGCGGCCGTGGAGGCGGCCGGGGCGGCGTAGTGGGCGGTGGCGGTGGACGTCAGGGTGATGGTGACGGGGTGGCGCGGGTGCACGGTCAGGGTGGTGGTGGCCACGACGGTGGCCTGGGCGCCCACGATGCTGGGAGGTCAGCGGGAGAGGAGAGAAGGGGAGAGGAGTAGAGGAGAGGAGGAGAGGAGAGGAGGAGAGGTGAGAGGAGAGGAGAGGAGGAGAGAGGAGAGGAGAGGAGAAGGGAGAGGGGAGAGGACGAGGGGAGAGGAGAGGAGAAGAGGGGAGAGGATGATAGGAGAGGAGAGAGGAGGAGAGGAGAGGAGAGGATGAGAGAGAGGAGGAGGAGAGAGGAGAGAGGAGAGAGGAGAGAGGAGAGAGGAGAGAGGAGGATAGGAGAGGAGAGAGGAAAAAGCTTACTGTGTCTTGGTTAACAGCGATGTCGAGAGCGCCGTCGACGTCGAAAAGACCGTGGTGGTGGCCTCGGCGGTCTCGACGACGGTAGACGTGACGGTCACGACCTGGCGGACAGTGGTCGTCACAGCCGAGGCGGGCTGGGCGGCGGCCGAGGCGCGGCGGCGGCGGCGGTGGAGCCAGCTGCGGCGGTCGGCAGCGGCGGCCGGGGTTGTCGGGAGCGGCAGGCGGTCGCCGAGGCTGCCGGCCAGAAGAGCGCGCCGGTTGCGGTCGGCCGTGACGGTGACGACGACCCAGTCCTGGGGGTCAGCGGGACTCGGGAGACTCGGGGTCCCGGGGGGTGTGGTGTGGTGGTCCCACTTACAGTCTGTGTGGCCTCGGCGCTGGTCAGGGTCACGTCGACGACAGAGTTGGCCACGGACGACTCGATGACGAGGTTGTCGACAAAGACACTGTCGGTGACCACGGCGGTGACGGTGGCCGAGACGGTGCTCGTCTCGGTGACGGTGACGCTGCTTGTCAGTAGGGGGTAAGAGAAGAAGAGGAAGAGGAGGAAGAAGAGGAAGAGGAGGAAGAAGAGGAGAAGAGAAGGAAGAGGAGGAAGAAGAAGAGGAGAAGAGGAGGAAGAGGAAGAAGAAGAGGAGGAGGAAGAGGAAGAGGAGGAAGAAGAAGAGGAGAAGAGGAGAACTTACACCGGCAGATAGCACTGGCCGTCGCGGCATGTCTGGCCCTGCGCACAGCAGGAGCTGCCGCAGCAGACGGTGTCGGCCGCACAGCACCACTGGCCGCCGCCGCCGCCGGCCCCGGCCGCACAGCAGGTCCCGCAGGCGGAGCAGTAGTTGACAGTGTTGCCAAAGCAGTAGTTGGTGCCGTTGGCCAGGCAGTCGCGCCGGAGCAGCTCGGGCGCCGTCTCCTGGAAGCTGGTGAGCGCCGGCCAGCCTCTGGTCAGCGGCTGCCAGCGGAGACCCGGGAGGGACCCCGGGGGGGGGGCGGCGTCCGGGCCGGGCGGAGCACCGCCGCCGGCCGAGGAGGTGTCCGGCTCACTGCTGCCGCTGCCGCTGCCGGGCGCCGGCGAGGCAAGCACCCCGGCCCCGGCCAGCAGAACGAGGACCGCCAGTCGGCCTAGACGAATGGCCATGGCGACGGCATGGGGGGGGGGGGAGGAGGAAGGAGGAGGAAGGGGGAGGAAGGAAAAACGACAAAGTACGCTCGAGTTGGCCAAAGACGCAAGTACAGAAACAAAGCAACACGGAACCAAAGCAGCTTTAAAAGGAGCTCTCCTATCAGAAGGGCTCCAGGAAAGGGCTCCTCCTACGGGACTCTAGGGACTCGGGCGGACGCGTGAAAGGGCGGTCTCTTTTCTTTTCCTTTTCTCTCTCTCCTCCCCCCCACTCCCCTCGTGCTGCTGCAGCCTCACGGCGTTTTCGCCTTTTGCCCTGTGGCGGGCTTGGCTAGCTTGCAGCCTGCAGGCCGCCAGAGCCGGCAGTCCCGGGCGGCGGCGGCGGCGTGTGTGTGTGTGCCAGCAGCACCGACGGGGCTCGCCCATCGCTCCTTCTTTCTCTTTGTGCGGCATGAGTGAGCCACCCCCCCCCCCCCCCTTCCTTCCCCTTCTGACCCCAGCTGAGCCGGTCTCCACCGCCCAAAAAGTCAGTTTCCGAACGGGGGGGCCAAAACAAAGAAGAGCAGCCGACAAAGTAGAAAAAAACCCGCCGGACAGGCAAAAAAAAAAACAACAACCGAAAAACGACAAACACGGGCCTGATGCCTCCTCTCCCCCCCCCGGGACGTTTCCATGACGACATGGGCATACACACACAGTTGAGCGGTCAGAGGCCCGCTGGCGCTGTCTTACCATTGGCTAGCCTGCGCTGCTGCTGCTGCTGCCGCTGCTGCTGCTGCTGTTTGAGCCCGTATCGCTGAATTGGCTATACGGAGTATACGCGGTGGCTGGCATGCGGGCTGGGCCTGGGCCGCCCACCTTTTCGGCGTTGGCAGCACTCGATACAGCAGAGTGGTTTGCCAGCGGGCTTCCCCACGGCGACTGCTACCGCGGGGGGGGGGAAAGGAAACTTGACCATCAGAAAGCCACGCGAAAAGGCGGAAACGCGACGAGGAAGCCTGGCGATAGGAAAAGATCCGAAACGATCAACGTTGCATTGCATGCCCGGGCTTATCTCACCACCACACACCACCACAACAGCACAACGCGTCACGCCCATGTTGATGTATATTGGTGTATACAATGGGAAGGATTCTCTGTACGCCGTTGGGCTGTGGCCTGCCCGGGGCTGAAACGCTGCCTCTGCGCCCGAGCGGCTCGGGCCAATCAGACAGGCGCCCAGCCGCCGTCGCGACCTGGTCGGCGCTTCCAGCACACGACGGGCGGGCGGACAGCCTCGGCCCGGCGTTTCGGCGATGCGCAACAGGAGGAGGAAAAGGGGGACGCGGAAGCATGAAAAGCCGTCGCATGCGCCCTCGCTGGCTTGCCTGCCGCCTCGGGATGAGCCTGGTCAACGGCTCGGCCACGGACTTTGACCTTGAGAGCCAAGGATTTCCGCCATGCGACTGATCAACTGCTCGACGCTGCGGCTGGAGGCGTTTGCCGGCTCCAATGTCCCGCCCTATGCCATCCTGTCGCACACCTGGGCGGACGGGGAGCTGACCCTGCAGGACCTGCGCAACGAGGCCTACGCACGCAGCAAGAAGGGCTGGCACAAGGTGGAGCGGTGCTGCGCGGCCGCCCTGCAAAACGGCCTCGGCTACGCCTGGGTCGACACCTGCTGCATCGACAAGGAGAGCCAGAGGGAGTTGGATGAAGCCATCAACAGCATGTTTAAATGGTATGCGAAAGCAGCCATATGTTACGCCCATCTCGAAGACTACGACAGCCATGACGGCAGCGCAAAGCTCGGTCAGGCGCGCTGGTTCACGCGCGGGTGGACCTTGCAGGAGCTGATCGCCCCAACTGACATCCAATTTCTGGATTGCCACTGGAGGCCGTTTGGGACCCGCGGCCGCATGGTGCAGCAGCTGAGCAAGATCACTGGCATTGCGCCCGTGGTCCTCGAATGCCCTCCACGACGAAACATTGCCGCCATTCTGGCCTCCTTCTCCGTGGCAGACAGGATGTCCTGGGTAGCCTCTCGCCAGACCACTCTGCCAGAGGACACAGCATATTGCCTGTTCGGCCTGTTTCAGGTCTATATGCCTGCCTTGTACGGCGAGGGTCCCCATGCCTTCATCCGGTTGCAGCAAGAGATTATCAAAACCACAACCGACCTGTCGATCTTCGCCTGGCAGGTGCCGCCGATAACTATCAGTCGCGGTCCCTCCCGGGGCGAGATCGTTCCCCGACCCGGCGAACAGGGCATTCTGGCGGCGTTGCCGAGCTACTTCGCCGCCTCCCACGGCCTCTGCCCGACTGCCAGCCTCCAGTCGAGCCCCGAGTACACCGTGACGAACAAGGGGCTGCGCATCGAGACCCCACTACTGGCCCGGCCCGGCGGCACCGGCGAAATGGTCCTGGGCCTGCGCTGCCACATCCCGAAACGCACGCCCGAGCTCGGCATCCTGCTCCGGCCAAACGGCCCGAGCATGTACGCGCGGTTGACTCCGGAGCAGCTGGAACCGCTGCCCCCGGACAACCGCACCACCCGCCGCACCCCCGGCCGCACCTCCCGCCGCCGCTCCGAGCCCCTCGCGCCGGCGCCGGCCATCTACATCCGGCTGACCAGCACCGACCCGGGCCCCTATGCCAGCCCCCTCTTCTACCTGACCACCAGCCTGTGCCGCGCCATGGAGCGCCTCGCGCGGCCAAAGAAGCGGTCCAGTCGCCTGCTCGGCCTGCCGCGTGTCCTCAAGGTCCCAGGATCGGCGCTGCCGAACGCCGACCTCTTCTTTGCCCGCCTGGTCGCCGGCCCGGCCGAGCTCTGGGACGGCTCCCGGCGGCTGATGGCGACCCACGGCGCACCCGGATTTGTGGGCTACAGCATCTTGGGCGGCGGCGGCGGCGGGACTACCGGAAGCGGCTATGTGACCGCCGTTGTGCTCGTGTTCGGGCTCGACGCCGCCGAAGAACCGTGGATCGCCCTGGGCTCCGCGGCGACCCATCCGGAGCTGTACGACGCCGCCGCCGCCGGCAACCTGAAGGCACTGCGACAGCTTGGCCGGGCCATTGCCGGCCGGGGACTCCGGGTCGCCGTGCCCGGCGCAACGGTTCTGTTGACGGCCTCTTTGGTGTCCGTCTCGTCGGACCAAACGCAGTTCTACGCCGTCTCCCTGGAAGCCCGCGACGAGGCCAGGGCTGTCTAGCAAGGGGAATACTGGTGTGTGTGCTGTTGAGCGCTGCTGGAATACTTGTCTTTACTTTGCTTAAAGGCAGCTGGCAGCCGCCAGACGAGTAGAGAGGGCATTGTGCAAATCTGGTGTTCTGGGTCCTTGGCGTTTTAAAAGTTTACGACATATCAAGAGTAGAAACAGGCTGAGAAATCAAGAACTCGATTCCAAGAAAAACCACGGCACCCAGTAGGCTGGTTGATCAGGCAGAAATGCCAACTGAAGCAGAACTGAGCTCGGCCGACGATGAGGCGTGTAAGTGGCGCGCGCCTGCCGAAATAAGCAATGTGGGGTGGGGCCGCTTCGCGCGCGGCAACTGCCCCGCTTCACAAAGGCGGCGGCAGAACGCGTTTCTTTTCCTTCTCTCCCGCACCACCACGTCCCGTTGCCTGCGCCCCCCCTCTCTCTTTCCATGTCCCACATGGATATCGACGACATCCTCCGCGAGGTCGACCCGGGCCTCGACGCCGCCGCGGGCAGCGAAACGCGCGACCTGCAGGCGCTGACGCGCGCCTGGATGGCCGAGCGGTCGGCGCCGGAGCTCCTGGCGTAAGTAGGCTCGGCGAAGCGTACGCAGCCCCGAGCTTTCGGGGGGCGTGGCCACACACTCTTGCTCACTGGCCGTGCACAGGTGGCCGGCCGACGGCCTGTTTGAGCGCGTCAACAGCCGCATCAAGCGCCAGATCGAGGCCATTGAGGACATGACCGGCGACATGGACCCCAAGACCAACTTTGCCCTGATTGTGATCCAGACCGAGCTCGAGCGCTTCAAGTACCTCGTGCGCAGCTACCTGCGGGCGCGCATGGCCAAGGTAGTTTTTTGGATGGGGGGGGTTCTTATGTCTTTTTCTTTTCTTTTTTTTTTTTTGTTATTTTTACGAGGGGAGCTGACCCCCAGATCGACAAGCACACGCTGCACTACCTCTCCTCGCCCGAGCTGCAGGCCCGCCTCTCCGAGACCGAGCTGGCCTATGCCACGCGCCACCAGGCCCTGCTGCACAACCACTACCTGTCCTCCTTCCTGGCCTCCTTCCCGCCCGAGCTGCAGAACCTCAACGACAAGGCCGCCAACGTCAACATGATTGACGGCCCCGACCTCGACGCCGCCGTCTTTGTCCGCCTGCTGCGCGACACCCTCGTCCGCTGCCACGGCGCCGACGCCGACGCCACCCTCCGCGGCCTCGACGGCGACATTCTCATCATGCGCTGGTCCGACGCCCGCCCGCTCGTCGAGGACGGCGATGCCGAGCTGGTGTGACGGGGGGTGGGGGGAGAGGTGTTGGAAGGGGGAACCCAATCAGGTCTGTCGTGGGCCAAGAGCGATTCTCAAGAGACGGAAGACCGTTGAGACGGAAGACCGTTGAGACGGAAGACCGCTGGTGATTCACGGAGCCGTCGCCGGGAACTCGAGGGCCCACAGCGGCAGGCCGACAGTGGTGGCGCTGCCGGATCGATCGAGACCGCGTCTGGCCCGGCTACGGGAAAGACCAGCTCCTATGGCCCAGGACGACTTTTGGTTTGGCTGGCCAGCGTGACTACACATGTCCGCCCTGGGCCGCGAAAAAGGCCTACATACACCACAGCGGAACCGGCCCAGTCGATTTCAGGGGCCGAGAATGTGTACAGGTTGACGATGCTACCCGACTGCGTGGGCACATCTGATTGGCCGTGGACGAGTTTCACGCCTCTTTGACGAGAGAAAAAAGTCCTGCATGGAACACTGGACTCTTGGCGTTTATGCGAGGTCCGTAGCCGGCCTCGGGAGTTGATAATGAGACCCTACTGTTTCTGTTACGAATCTTTTTTCTCGTGCGCTGATCCTACCGTTACGAATCTTTTTCTCTTGTGCGCTGTTGGGACGGGGACCAGCAGTGGAAAACAGTCGACTGGCTCGCCGGGTGGAACAAGCCAGTAAGACAAGCACAAAAACGCTGTGCTCGTACCCAGTCGAGAGGCCCAAGCAATGGCTGCCAGCCACTCACATGTGATATATGCAGGCGGGGGGGCTAACGGCCGTCAAGTACTTTTGAGACGCGGAGAAAAAGGGTGGACACTCGTATTGGCCTGTGTGATCGAGCTGCGCGTGGCCGCATCGCCGATGTACACGTCCAGTCTCCGGGGGCCAGGGGGGGGGGGCCACCCGGCCCGTCTCCACAGCTCTATTCTGACCTGGGGAAAAGAGGGCGAGAAAAAGAAAGCGAAAGAATGCACCAAGGGCCCGACGGCATGCTGGGTAACCACGAGTACTTTGTGCATGTATTGTCTCATGCCAGGGCTTGTCCTGTATATAACTGTGTTGTTTTCCTGCCCGTTGGTATTTTCTCGTCCTCCAGGCTCTACATTCGTTAATCAAAACACGCTCGTTTTTGCTACACTCTGCCCTCGCTCAGGATTTCATTACACCTGACTTTCAACCTGACACTACCTCAACCTGACACTACCTCATACATTCACTTCTCCCACAGCACGCAGCTTCACGATGCGCTTCTCTGCCCTCCTCGTCGGCGTGATGGCCGCCGTCGCCTCGGCCGCGTCCGCTGCCGGCACGACGACGCCCACCGACACCGCGACCGGCACGGCCTCTGTGAACACGGCCGAGTCGTCGGCCCAGGCTGCCATCACGGCCTGCCTCAAGGCCTGCGACGACGGCGATGTCTCCTGCACGTCCAAGTGCATTGCGGTACGTGGTGGGTCGGCAGAAGGAAAGCGAGAAAAAAGAGACTGACTCGCAGGTGCCCAACCCCGACGTCGCCCAGGTCAACGCCACCAACAACTGCGTGGCCGCCTGTCCCCAGGGCAAGGGCTCGGCCACCGACAACATCAACTACGCCAACTGCGTCTCCGCCTGCATCGGCGCCAACTACTTCACCTCCAACGGCACGCCCCAGCCCACGGCGGCGGCGGCGGCGGCAGCCGGCGGCAGCTCGGCCTCGGGCGCAGAGGCCGGCTCCGACGGCACCGCTACAGGCACCACCGCAAAGAAGACGGCCACCGGCTCTGCCGAGGCGACCGCCAGCGGCACGTCCACCGGCGTTGCCACCGTCGAGACACAATCGAGCGCCAGTGCCGCTCTGCGCATCGGCTCCTCTGTGGCTGGCCTGATGGCCTTCATGGCCACCTTTGCGGCTCTGTAAGGGAGTTTGGGGAGAGCAGGGGACCGGGCGGGTGGCTGGAGTTCCGGGGGCAGCAGAGGACGGGCGGGTAGCCGGAGTTCCGGAAACGAGGTCGGATTAGCGGTACAAAATCATACTTTGGTAAAGCACGAGGGCGCCGTTGCTATCCATGAGTAGCAAGTCTCGTTACTGCCGTAGGTGATCATTATTCCCTTCACTGGCCGTAGATGAACCATCTTTCCCTTGAGCCTGTCTTCCATTCGATGCCTGCTTCTACTCTTTTTTGGGCGCTGGCGTCGGCAGGGTGGGTGCAATGTCAGACATCCACGGCACGCCCAGCTGCTTCATCTCGACAGCCAGCTGGAAGAGGTAGTCCAGACTGCGGCGGGCCTTGTCAGCAGCAAGAATGAGAAGAACATAATAAAAAAAAAGGCCACGCCGCTTACCTCTCGCACTGCGTCTTGGCCATGTGCACCGTGTCGCCCCACACGTAGACGCCGTGCCGCCGCACCAGCACTGCGTAGGCGTCGGGAAACTCGTCCATGGCCGCCTCCAGGAACTCGGTCAGGTCCTCTTCGTGCGCCGTGTTCTCGATCACGGGGATCCGCAGCGTGTCGTGGTAGCCCAGGCTGCCCTGCTTGGTGTGGCCGCGCCGGAAGCCCTTGATCTGCTCGAGGTTGTTGATGCTAAAGACACGGTGGCCGCCGCTGCCGCTGCCGCTGCCGCTGCCGCCGGCGCTCCGGGCCTCCTGCTCCAGGATCAGCGTCACCAGCACCGCCCAGTGGCTGTGCGTGTGGATGCAGCAGCCGGCGCCGCGCCGCGTAAACGCCGCCAGGAACAGCGGCGTGCACTGCGACGGCTTCAGATTCGGCGGGCTGCGCAGATAGACGCGCGGGATCCGGCCCGGCAGCGGCACGGCCGCGCGGGACTCGGCCGCCGCCTTGGCCGCCTCCTCGGCCTCCAGCTGCGCCCGGTACCGCGCCTGCTCCGCCAGCGAGAGCACGTAAATGTCCGCGCTCTTCATCATCTCCTTTTGCACACCAGACGGCGCCAGGTACACCAGGTCACTGGAGAGGGAAACAGAATGGGGGCACAATCAGTCATGAAACGTCGACGCCCGGCACTCCCCCCCCCCCCCCCCCTAAGCCAACTCACCCTTGCCGGATGGAGCAGCCGCCGCCCGTGCCCGTCACCCAGCCCAGCGTCCAGAACTTGGCACACAGCGCCGGGATCAGGTTGGCTGGGTGGTCCGGGTCGGACGAGCGCACCAGCTGCTCCGCGTCGGCAGCGCCCGGACCGGCTCCCGGGACCGGCTCCGCGGCCGCGGCCAGCGGTACGGACGAGGCCGGCATTGCTCTTGTTGGTCGGGACAGAGGAGCGTCGGCTCCCAATCAGCTCTGATCTACTGGATGTCACTGCTATCTGCTCCGTGGAGGAGTCGGCGGGCCGGGAAGCAGAAGCACACAGCCTCGAAAACAGCAGGCGCGGCTCTAATTCGGGGCGACTGGCTTGTCTGACAAAGACAAGGCAGGCACGCTGGAGAACGGAGCGCAATTTTTCATTTTTCTCTGTCCGCAGTGGTGGAGCCGGCAAGCCTTAACCAATTTTCATTTTTCAGTTTTCAGACTGGCGCCACCGGCTTCTCCATTTGCGCAATTAGAAAGACCGTTCTGAATCCCACGTGGGCTCTACGCAGACACGCCGCAGCGCAGCGCAGCAAACAAAGGCCGGGAAAGAGGGGAAAACGAGCGGCGGCTAAGCCAATATAGCCACGGTGCGAACAACGCTCCGCTGCCACATCGCCACTGTGCGCCCGCCAAGCCGCAGTGGACCTGATGCAGCCACAGCTCTCTTCAGAGGCTATTGTATGTAAGATACAGCTGGCACAGTATCTTATACGTGGCAGCGCAGGTTTTATGTCGCCAATTCCCATGCTCCTGTGCTTCCTGGAGCTCAGCTTTGTGGGTCTGAAGCTTGGGTGGCAGTATCTTCAGCTTTGTTGGGCGTTCCTTGTGGCATGTTTTCTTCCCAGACGCTCCTACGGCCTTGAGATGTCTCCGTGCTTATGCCGCACACTTGAGGACACAGTGTTCTTGTAGGAAGCAATGACACCATGCCATTTTCAGAGGGGGGCCGTGAGGCTCAAGCTCCAAAGGTGCCTGTATCAGGAGCCAGCTTGTAGAAGGTTCGAAGCCTTTCTGGGCACTGGCCATCTGAACCCGCTAACGCACTTATCGGCCTAGCCTCCAAGCAAAAGGGGAAGCCGCCCCGCACTTTAGGTGCTGCTGTGCCGCCATCGACTCAACGCACTGTGGGATCCCCTGCCACAACTCTGGCTGGGCCGGAGCGGCCGGCCAATCAACACCGACACTGTGGATTCCCACGCTTGAGAGAGCGAGAGACACTGTCACAAAAAAAAGGACACGTTGGACGAATCGAGCGCCTCGCCATCTATCCTCAACCCTCTTTTTAAAAGAGCTCCCCCACAAGACCTCATTCCCTTCCTCTGGCTCTTGTCTTTTTTTTTTTTCTTCTTTTCCTCCAATCCGACATTTTCGTGTCGCTTCACAGAACCCTACCTGCCTCCCACGCTGTATACAGTGTGCTGAAGGTGCTTTCTTATTAGTACTTTCTTTGTTTGATTCTTGCCTCCCTCTCTCTGTGCCTTTTCTCTCTCCCTGGGGCCACAATATCCCCGTGACTGCGAACCGCACCCACCTCCATCTTTCACATCACACCCATCTCTGGGCTCTAATCTCACACACGTATCATGAAGATCAACTCAGTGGCCGCTGCCCTTGGAGCAGCTCTGCTCGCAGGCTCGGCTTATGCCGAGGACGTCAAGGAGGAGAGCTCGACCACCTCATCGGTGGAGGTCCCCGCCTTTACTGTACGTTTATTTGCAAGCTGAGAGGCCCTTTACTTGCAGACTGAGAAATGCCCTCAAGTTCCCTTTTTGCCCCGGGAGCTCAGATTGCTAACTTTCTCTCTTGCAGCCGACCGTCGTAAAGGGAGAGTTCGTCGAGCAGTTCACGGACGATTGGGACCAGCGGTGGAAGCCTTCGCACGCCAAGAAGGACACCAAGGACGGCGAGGAGTGGGCGTATATTGGTGAATGGTCGGTTGAGGAGCCCATCGTTTACAAGGGCATCGAGGGCGACAAGGGCCTGGTGATCAAGGACCGGGCGGCCCATCACGCCATCTCGGCCATCTTCCCCAAGAAGATTGACAACAAGGGCAAGACCCTTGTCGTGCAATACGAAGTCAAGCTTCAGGGTAAGTTGAAATGGGTTTGAGCGCGCGCTCAGCTCCCCCCCTCCTCTTTTTTCCCCGCTGACCATGCTTCAGAGGGCCTCGAATGTGGTGGTGCTTACCTGAAGCTGCTGCGTGACACCAAGGCGCTGCACCAGGACGAGTTCTCCAACGCGACGCCGTATGTCATCATGTTCGGCCCTGACAAGTGCGGCAGCACCAACAAGGTGCACTTTATCTTCAACCACAAGAACCCCAAGACGGGCGAGTACGAAGAGAAGCACCTCAACGCGCCGCCCACCGCGCGCATCGCCAAGACCACCGAGCTCTACACGCTCATTGTCCACCCGAACAACACGTTTGTGATCCAGCAGAACGGCGACAAGGTCAAGGAGGGCAGTCTGCTGGAGGACTTCACGCCGGCCGTCAACCCGCCCAAGGAGATTGACGACGCCAAGGACACGAAGCCGGCCGACTGGGTGGACGAGGCCCGCATCGCCGATCCCGAGGCCACCAAGCCCGAGGACTGGGACGAGGACGCGCCCTTTGAGATTGTCGACGAGGAGGCCACCATTCCCGAGGACTGGCTCGAGGAGGAGCCGCTGACGATCCCCGACCCGGAGGCGCAGAAGCCGGAAGACTGGGATGACGAGGAGGACGGCGACTGGGTCGCGCCGACCGTGCAGAACCCCGTGTGCGCCGAGGTGTCTGGCTGTGGCCCGTGGAGCAAGCCGATGATCAAGAACCCCAACTACAAGGGCAAGTGGACGGCGCCGCTCATTGACAATCCGGCCTACAAGGGCCCGTGGGCTCCGCGCAAGATCAAGAACCCCGACTACTTTGAGGACAAGACCCCGTCCAACTTTGAGCCAGTGGGCGCTGTACGTTTTTTCCCTCCTTTTTTCTTTTTCTTTTTTCTTTTTCCTTTTTCCTGTTTTCTCTTTCTTCCTCTTCGTTTTTTCTCTCGCTAACAGACGCAGATTGGCTTCGAGATCTGGACCATGCAGAACAACATCCTGTTTGACAACATCTACATTGGTCACTCTGTCGATGACGCGCGCAAGTTTGCCGAGGAGACGTTCTTTGTGAAGCACCCCCTTGAGAAGAAGCTGGAGGCGGCCGACAAGCCCAAGGTGGAGGACAAGCCCAAGACGTCGCCGCTGGACCTCAAGTTCCTGGACGACCCGGTGCTGTACGTCAAGGAGAAGCTGGACCTGTTCCTCACCCTGGCGTCCAAGGACCCGGTCGAGGCTGCCAAGTTTGTGCCCGAGGTGCCGGCGGCCATTGGCGTGATCCTGACGCTCCTGGTGGGCGGCGTCCTGCTCCTGAGCGGCGGCGCCTCTGCTGCTGCGCCGGCCGCGAAGAAGGCGGCGCCGGCGGCGGCTGTCGACAGCAAGGACAAGGGCAAGGAGAAGGCCGAGGCCGAGACCACGGGTGCCGACGCGGGCAAGGAGGGTGCCACCAAGCGCACCACGCGCAGCCAGTCGTAAAGACGGGAGGCGGGAAGAAGAGGGAGGGTTCTGTTTTTTATTTCTTTATTTTTTGGGTGTTTTCTTTTTTTCCGCTGCACTGTTCGATATGTTTTTTTTTATGTTATTTTCGGAAGGTGGGATGAAGGAGCCTCAACGTACGCTCCCAGCCCGGCACAGGTCAAACACACACTATGATGCTAAAGAGAGAGCCGTGTTGGCTCGGACGAACAAAAACGGAAGAAGGATGGAATGTGGGAGGAAACCAGGCCCGGGGCCAGACGGGCTAGGCGAAGCTTTTGTTGGCCTTGTCTTGTGGATACCAGCATCGGCATAGCAGTTGCAGTAAGGAATGGCTAAAGTGTACTACTCTACGTCGTGGTGGTGGTGGTGATGGTGATATTGTGTGCTCGCTTGACCCCGTTTGATTCCATAAATCGCCCGGAGATCGCAGCGTGGCCTAGTCCCGATTAGGGCAGGTCCAGGCGAGAGCGGGGTAGGCCCGGCGTAAGACACGTATCTTACTACTCGATCCCCGCGGCAGCAGGCGGTAGTAAGCGGCAAGTGCTGCTGTACAACCACGGGTAAAGCAGAAGGAAGGTGCGTCACAGCGAGCTTGCCCCCCCGCAGCCCCCCCGACATCGCTCCTGCAGCGCACAGCAGGCCGAACTAGGGGCCTAAACGGAAAGCTATCTACAGGGTCTACAGGGGGGGTCTGGCCGCGGGCCAGCAGAGCCCTAGAGTCGGAGAAGCAGCGCCGAGGGACCGCAGTTTCCTACCGTAGCGGGCCTTGGCCTCGGTTCTAAGCGGTACCTGGGCTCTCCCTTTGGTGGTCTCCCTCCCAACACTTGTCCGTCTCGGCTTCTTGCTAGCGCTTCTCCGCCGGCTCTTATCCCGCGCTCTTCACCCTCTTCTCCTTATAAAGTCCGGCTGCTCTTGGGCTGTCTGTTTTTCCCGCCTGTTGCAGCTAGAACAACGTTGCACGATGCGTCGCTTACTATCACAGAGTGCGGCGGCTTCCCACGCCCGGCCGGCCTCGATCCTGAGCCGGCCGGCGTGTCAGCCCCGGCGAGTCGTGGCGGCGGCGGCGGCGGCGGTGAACGGCGGGCGGCGGCGGCCATGGCAGCCGATGGTGCTGGGGACGCGCAGCCTGTCGGTGTCGGCGGGCAGCAGGCAGGCAGCGACAGGCTACGGCGACGTGGTGCTGCCGAGCACGAAGACGAGCTTCCCGACGTCGCACGCGGGCAAGGGATTCGCGGCGGTGGACACGCCGTACTTTGTGGACAACCGGTTTGTGGCGTCGGAGACGAGCGAGTACATTGATCTGCACGACCCGGCGACCAACGAGCTGGTGACGCGGGTGCCGCAGCTGACGCGGGCGGAGATGGAGCGGGTGATGGCGTCGGCGTCGGCGGCGCTGCCGGGCTGGCGGGCGACGAGCGTGGTGCACCGGCAGTCGCTCATGTTCAAGCTGGTGGGGCTGATCAAGGACAACTGGGAGCGGCTGGCGGCCAGCATCACGCTGGAGCAGGGCAAGACGCTGGCGGACGCGCGCGGCGACGTGCTGCGCGGGCTGCAGGTGGCGGAGGCGGCGTGCAACACGGCCGAGTTCCTCAAGGGCGACGTGCTCGAGGTGGCGCGCGACATGGAGACGCGCAGCTACCGCGAGCCGCTGGGCGTGGTGGCGGCCATCTGCCCGTTTAGTAAGTGGAGAGAGAGAGAGAGAGAGAGAGAGAAGGGGAAGGAAGGCGAGAGAGAGAGAGAGAGAGAATGCTAATGGCAGACTTTCCGGCAATGATCCCGCTGTGGTGCCTGCCGATTGCGGTGGTGACGGGCAACGTGATCGTGCTGAAGCCGTCGGAGCGCGACCCCGGGGCGACGATGATCCTGGCGGAGCTGGCGCGCGAGGCCGGGTTCCCCGACGGGGTGGTCAACGTGCTGCACGGCGGGCACGACGCGGTCAACTTTTTGCTGGACGCGCCGGCGGTGCAGGCGATCTCGTTTGTGGGGGGCAACAAGGCGGGCGAGTACATTTTCAACCGGGGCTCGGCCAACGGCAAGCGGGTGCAGGCGAACCTGGGGGCCAAGAACCACGCGGCGGTGCTGGCGGACGCGAACAAGAACCACTTTCTGAACGCGGTGGTGGGGGCGGCGTTTGGGGCAGCCGGGCAGCGGTGCATGGCGCTGTCGACGCTGGTGACGGTGGGGCCGGAGACGGCGGGGTGGCTGCCGGAGCTGGCGGCGCTGGCGCGGGGGCTGTCGGTCAACGGCGGGTTCGAGGAGGGGGCGGACCTGGGCCCGGTGATCCACCCGCAGAGCAAGGCGCGGATCGAGCGGCTGATTGCGAGCGCGGAGGCGGAGGGGGCGACGGTGCTGCTGGACGGGCGCGGCTACGTGCCGGCGGGCTACCCGAACGGCAACTGGGTGGGGCCGACGATCATCACGGGGGTGACGCCGGCGATGCAGTGCTACCGGGAGGAGATTTTCGGGCCGGTGCTGGTGTGCCTCAGCGTGGACACGCTGGACGAGGCCATTGAGCTGATCAATGCGAACCCGTACGGCAACGGCACGGCCGTCTTTACGCGGTCGGGCGCGGCGGCCGAGACGTTCCGGCGGCGCATCGAGGCCGGCCAGGTCGGCATCAACGTGCCCATTCCGGTGCCGCTGCCCATGTTTTCCTTTACCGGCAACAAGAAGAGCATTGCCGGCGGCGGCGCCAGCACCTTTTACGGCCGCCCCGGCGTCAACTTTTACACCCAGCAGAAGACGGTCACGTCGTACTGGCCGGCGGCCGACGCGCTGTCGCAAAAGGCCGACGTGGCCATGCCGACGATTCGCTAAGTGGTTGGTTGGCCATTGGATTTAGTTGATGGTCATTGAGTTGTGTAATTGATGGTCATGGATTACGTAAAAAACTCGGCATGTGCTTTGTGACGCCAAGGATCAACGCTAAGGATCCCCGCCCCGAGCGGCCCCGCCCCGGCCGGCCTCGGCCGACGCCACGGACGACACGGAGGCGGTGCGGGGCGGCGAGGGCGGCGGGGCGGCGGCCTGTGCGTTCAGGGCTTCTTTGGCAGCCTTGGCGGCCTTGGCAGCCTTTTTGGCGGCGGCGGCGGCGGCCTTGCGCTTTTCCTGGCGCCTCTCGCGGCGCAGCTCGGCGCGGGCGCGGCGGCGGGCGGCGCGGTCCTGGGCGGCCTGGGTGGCGGCGACCCAGGCGGCGATGGCGGCGACGGCGGCGACGGGGTCGTGCTTGTGCTGCAGCAAGAAGCCCTGCAGCTCGGCCGGGCTAAAGGCCAGCGGCGGCACGGCGTCGGCAAAGGCGCGGGCCAGGGCGTCAACGTCGGGATGCTCGGCGGCGGCGGCGGCGGCGGCGGCGGCGGCGGCGGCGGCGGCGGCGGGCTCGGCGGCATCGCCGTCGAGCGGCGCAAAGATGGAGCGGAACAGCGCGGCCACCATGTCGCGGTCGGCGCGGTCAAACTTGAGCAGCATGTCGACGCGGCCCGGCCGGATGAGCGCCGGGTCGAGCTTGTCCAGGTGGTTGGTCGTCATGATGAGGATGCGGCCCTCCTGGCTGGCCACGCCGTCGAGGATGTTGAGCAGGCCCGACAGCGTCAGCTTGCCGCGGCGCGCGGCGGCGGCCGGGGGGGGCGGCGGCGGCGGCGGCGAGTCGTCTCGGCCGTCATCCCGGCCGTCGCTCTCGACGTCGCTGTCTTGGTCACTGCTGCTGTCGCCGCTGTAGCTGTCATCGCCGCCGGCACGGCCGCCGTCACGGCCGGCGCGGCGCGTCAGGCCGGCCGAGTCAATGTCCTCGAGCAGCACGATGCAGCGGCGCGGCAGCTCGTGGAAGAGCGCGGCCAGGGTCTCCTCCTCGGCGGCCGGGCCGCTCAGGCTGACAATGTAAATGTTGAGGTGCAGGTGGCCGGCCAGCGACACGCTCAGCGACGACTTGCCGGTGCCGGGCGGGCCGTGCAGCAGGTAGCCGCGGCGGTAGGGGATGCCGCGGTTGGCGTACCAGCGGCGCGTGCCCGGCGCCAGGTAGTCGGCCACGTCGCGCACCAGCGCCGCCTTGACCGCCTCGTTGAGGATCACCGTCGACAGCGGCCGCGGCGTGCGCGCCATGCAGCGCAGCCACGTCGGCTGCCCGGTCCGGAAGTGCCGCCCGCTGCTGCTGCCGCGGAAGATGACCGTCTGCCGCCCGTCCTGCCGCAGGTACAGCGCCCGCGTCTCCAGCAGCAGCGCCTTGACCGCCCCCGCGTCCCGCCCCAGGCACGACACCGTCACCGCCTCGTGCTGGTCCGAGTGGATCCCCGCCGCCGCCGCCGCCTCGCGGCCCTGCATCCGCCGCAGTATCAGCAGCCGGCCCCGGTGCCAAAAGTAGTAGTTGCCCGCCATCGGCGTGTACGACAGCCCCTTTTTCGCCCGGGCCCGGCCGCCCCCGCGCTCCGGCCGGGCCTCGCCCTTGTCGCTGCCGCCCTTGTCGCCCTTCTCCTCCTCCCCCCCCTCCTCCTCCTCGTCCGTCGCCGAGTCCTCGTCGTCCAGGCCCATCTCCCGCCGCCGCTGCTCTTCCTGGCGCATCCCCCACACCGACCAGGCGCGCGAGCCCACCATGGTGCTGACCACGACGCGGCGCGCGTTCAGCGCAAACGGCTGCCGCGCCACCCACGTCATCAGCATGTCGTACACCTCGTCGTCGTAGCGCACCTCGACCGTCGACATAAAGTGCCGCTCCAGCTGCCGGTACAGGTAGCTGCTCACGTACTTCCACACAAACGTCACGCTGCCCAGCAGCAGCACCAGCGGCAGGTACAGGCTGAGGTCCACGTGCAGGTACCGCTGCAGCGCCCCCGTGAACACCGACAGCCCGGGGAAGAAAAAGTCAAGCAGCGCCGCTGCCGCCGGCGGCGTCGCCGCTGCCGCCCCCGCAAAGGCTTCCCCGGGGCCGCCGGCACACCCGGGCGCGCACGACACGTTGGCCATGGGAATCATATAAAGTAATATGAAAAAGGGATGGGCTAATTTCAGCCGATAAAGAGAAAAAGAGTGGGAGGTAAGACCCAAACGCCAGGCATGCATGTCAGATCATCTGTCGGCTGCAAGGCCGGCTCTTATAGGCAGAAGCTGGAGGCCTGCCGTGACCTCTCACACACACTCTCACACACACACACTCTCTCTCTCTTCCTCGCAACACCTGGACGTGTCCAACCGGCCCAGGCGACGCAAGCACCGCGACGCAAGCACCGCCGCCAGCGCCAGACTGCTGCACCTGTACACTGCCAAGAGCCCATTTCGTACCCCCCCCCAGATCCGCATGCCAGATCCGGCATCAGCGAGGACCTGGCGCCGCCGGCAGAGGCATCCAAGGAGCACCGGCCCCGCCAGCGGCCGCACACAAGTCGCCGAGGTGTTGGTGCAGCCGACCTGGTGTTTGTGGTAGCCTGCGGCTTGTACGGTCAGGAGGGCGGCCTACGCCGTCTGATTGGCGCTCAAGACCCCCCACTGGTTTCTACACCCCGCTGACGTTGGCCTCCGGCCGCGGTCTTTTTTTGGAAAAAGAAAAAAGAATGATGAAAAAAGGCACCCCAACGGCCAGGGGCTGTGCCCTCGCCCCGGCTCCCGTCATCCCGCCTTCACCTCGCCGCAAGGCAGATGCAGCTCTCTGGTCGGACGGCCGGCTGGTGCTACGGGGGCGTGCTGGAGATCGGTCAAGTCTTTCAAGCCACCGTGCGTCGGCTTGTCGCCTTTTCACAAAGGTTCCATCCTTCCGTCTCACTCTATGCGTGACCTGTGCCCGGAATACAAACAAGCACCGGCCTGATACGCAAGACGCTCTTTGATACGCAAGACAGAGCCCCCGTATCACCGAGCCAGCACTTGAGCCTCACAGGCGTACAGAGAATCACGCCTCACAAAGTACAAAGAACAAAGCCTCCAAATGTACAAGACCAGCTCAGACGTACAAATCAAGCGTTGGCACGTACAGTCGTTATCGTGGACCCCGGCGGATGCCTTGGGCCCAGCCCTCATAGAGCGAGTCTCAAACTATACCAGCCTTGCATCCAGGAAAAGCGACAAGAAAGAGAAGCAGACTCAGTCACCATCGACCACCCTCGGCTTTGAGGGGCCGGCCTGGGGCGGCCCCGGGCGGCCGGGCATCGGCTTGGCACCGGGGAACACTCCGGGCCTGGGCATCCCCGGCATCCCCGGCGCCCTCGGCATCCCCGGCATCCCCGGCATCCCCGGCATCCCCGGCATCCTCTGTGCTCCTCCGGGCATGCCAGGAGGCACACCCCTCTGCGCCCCCGAGGGCCCGCCGGACCCGCCGGACCCGCCGGGCATCCCCCTCGGAGCCCCACCGGGAGGCATCCCGCCCGGCGCACCGCCCGTAAAGAAACCCCCAAAGGGACCGCGCGGCGGCACCGGCATGCGGGCATCAGCCCGGGGCCCCGGGACGGGGCCGTCATGGCCGTACCCGCCGCTGCTGCTGCCATCGTCGTCGTCATCGTCGTCGCTGTCGCCGCCGCCACCGCCGCCGCCACCGCCGCCGCCGCCATAGTCGGAACGGTCCCGCCGGCGCAGGCCGACAAAGTGCCAGCGCGACTCGACATGGCCAGTGTGCGACGCAGGCGCCGCGACGACCACGTCCTCGCGGCGGAGGTGGTGCACGTGGCCAGGGCTGGCGCCCGCAAACCAGAGCGCCCACGACACCCGCGCCGAGCCGCTGTGCCTGGCCAGGGGCACGCGCACGGTGCGGACGACCTCGCTGCGGCTGTCGTCAGAGTACGTCGACGACCGCGAAAGGCTGTCGGCGTGCAGGCGGCCGTTTCTGCGGCCGCCCGCATGCGGCGGACGGCGGGCCGACGACGCAGAGGACGCCGAGGTGGACGAGGAAGAGTGCGACGGGGGCATGGCCAGGGCGTCGCGCCGATATAGCGCCGAGAGAGAGCACTGGCAAAAACGAGGGAGACGGAGGAGGAGGGGTAAGACCAGATCTGGACGCCCGCATCCAGGAGCCAGAAGAGCATGAGCCAAAGAGGCACGGCCGCATGGCAGAGCGCAACGAGGCGCAGCGGTCGGCAAACAGAGGAAGCAGCCCGTCTTCGGGGGAATGGCCCTGTCTTTGATGTTTGGGACGGCGAGCAGTTTGGGACGGCAAGCAGTTTGGGACGGCGAGCAGCGGCGAGCAGAAAGCCCGACACAGTAAGAAGATGTGGCGAGAAGGCTGAGCAAGGCCGGCGTTGAGGGGAAACCGTGGATACCTATATATGCAAACCGAACGAGGGGAGGGGGCTGCCGTCGCAGAAGAGCGAGGCGGGAGAAGAGGCACACCACACCCTCCCACACACAGAGGACGGCGACGCCCATGTCTGGTTGAGCCGGCTGCCTGCAGCCCTCCATGCGTCCTGCTCGCCCGTTCAGACAGCCAGTAAGGAAGCCGCAACACCCTCTTTGACTGGCCGCATGATGCGGGTGTCGCCCCGACCGCGACGGCCAAGCGAGGTGGTGTGGAAGCGTAGGGGGCCAGGCAGAGAAAATAGGCTGCCCAGAGCTGCGCTGCGGGGGAGAAGGAGGGGGGGAGAAGAGAAAATGCAAGGCAGAAAAGACGAGTCGTGTTTCTCAACGGCCAAGACACTGTATCACATCGGGCGAGAGAGAAGAATGCCACGGGGAGGGATGAGTGTCTGCCACGGGGAGAGATGAGTGCCAAACACTCTTTGGCTTCTACTGGAAAGAAGTCAGCCGACAACACCTTGCTGGCCGCTCAAAGCTGCTACAAAGGGCTGTGCGTCCTCCTGCTGGGCAACAGGACGAGACCGGGCCACGCATCTGCGTGCTGGTGTGTGCTTGCCGGGTCGGGCGGCCTCGCATCTCTTCCTCTCGCTGGGATGGAGGGGGCTACAGAAGAGGAGGTGGCAGACAGCCCATCATTGGCTGGCCGGCCGAGTGAGGCTCTGATTCCGCCTCGTTTTCGCGCTTCGCCGGCCTGTGCCCTTGCCGCCAGACGCACGGGACGCAAATGTGTATATATATATCATCATTCGGAGACGCAGTCAAAAGTGCTGTTTCGGGGCTACCAAATCGGCACAAACAGCAGCAACAGAGGATGCTTACGGAGGCTGCTTGACGGAGGCTGCTTGACAAAAAGGTGCCACGTTGGGCAGGTTCGGCCCTCGCACAACAGCAGGACACGGAGCCGAGGCGACCTCCAAGAGACAAGTCCAGGCAGGGCAAGCTGGCCTGACCAGAAAGACGGCTGAACGAGATAGCAGAGAGACGCGGAAACAATGACGAGGCGGGGCGTTGCATTTACTCGTCACTTTGGCAAGTAAGCACACCCTCGCAAACAGTCGTCCGGCCCTGTGGCAGATTGGACAGCGCCGTGGCTGGAAAGGGGGAGCACAGAACAGAAAGTGTCGTGGAAAGCCCGCTGAGCCGGCGACAAGTGAAGCTTTCCGGCGCAGAGCAGAGGCTGCCAGGAAGGACGGCGAGAAAGGAGCGCCCTGTTTCTGCTTGCCCCAAGCAACTGCCGGGCGCAAAAAAGGCACGGGCACGGCACGCCCGAAGCTCCAAAGACGGTCTCCGAGGTGCCAAGACGGCCGCCACCGCAGTCCGTCTTTTCTTGTGCCTTGAAATCCTCTGCGCTGGTGGATCCACCCCACGATGGAAAAAGTAGGGCCCAAAAAATAGAAGCAACACGCTAAGAGAAAGCTTACTCCGTAGAGCCCCTTGCGGCCTTTTCTTGCCCCCAAAGCTGCAGAACTCGATGCCGGCCAGACCGCTGCGGAGCTGTCTCCCTTTGCTTTCCTGAGGCTGGCCTGATGGGCTGGGGCGCTCGGGAGGACACGCCTCGCTGTCTCTCTCTTCTTTCGCTCTGTTTTTTGCTCTCTCTCTCTCTTTTTTGTTTTCTTTCTTTCTCTCTCTCTTTTTCGTTTTCTCTCTCTCTCTCTCTCTCTCTCTTCTCTCCCACTCTTTTTCTCTTTTCTCTCACTCTTTTCTCATAACACTGGAGCCTCGCTGG
This sequence comes from Graphilbum cf. rectangulosporium, assembly GCA_019925645.1. Taxonomy (NCBI): domain Eukaryota; kingdom Fungi; phylum Ascomycota; class Sordariomycetes; order Ophiostomatales; family Ophiostomataceae; genus Graphilbum; species Graphilbum cf. rectangulosporium. The sequence continues at coordinate 55,901 of JADHKI010000019.1, forward strand.
ATCAGAGGCTAAAAGCGCTCGTCCATGTCGATCGAGGCCCTAATTCGAAGCTCAATGCTAGCCACCTTGCCTGCCGATGGCCTGTAGCCCAGGCGTATGTGACCTTTGCCGGCACTTATCGGCGCCCGCCGTGAAACTGCCTGCCGCCGTAAAAGGCCATTTTCTTGCCCGACGGCGGAAATCCAAGATACAAACAACGCACGCCAACGGAAGAGCGACAGCGTCATCCAGTCGAACCTCCATGGCCTGCTTTATATACTCGTAAGATACATTCTGGGCCGGCGATCGGCTGGCCTTGTAGTTTGCACTCGTATCCGAGGTATTTTGCGGCTTCCAAAAACACGAGAACAAAGTACGGGCTTTCTGGCTGCACCACGGCCAATCACCAACGGCAGAGCGGACCTCTCCTGCTCGCGCTCCGTTTTTTCCTCCCTTGCTGCTGCTGAAATTGAAGCACGCTAGACCACTAGACGCTCGAGCCTTCGTTCTATGCAGCTTAGCCCACCAATGGCAGGTCCCTCCGCAGCCCCCCCATCCGAAACCCAAATCCGGTGCGGTTGCCCCCCCCTCTTCCCCTGTTGCAGCAGCAGGAACGTGCTCTGAGCGCTCAACCGCTGGTGATTTTGCGGCCAGCGTACTCCGTAGCACCTTCCTTCCCGGCCTTCCCGTTTATGTTTCTTTCATGTTTCTTTCCTGCCTGTCTTTGGACACGAGGACAGATCATTGGCAGTGTTGGCGAAAAACCCGTGTGTCGACTTTTGCCTTCTTTCCCACCCGCCACAGTGCATAAAACACCCGCTAGGAAGAAACTACGGAGTATCGGGCTCCCTAAACGCAATCCCTTTTTTTTTTTTTAGATCCATCATCCCCCCCCAACTGAACGGCCAAACACTGCCACACAAAGGCCCACACCAAATCTCACCACTTGCGAGCGGGAATTGCATGCAACAGCACTCTTCACCAGCCCTGGTCCGGCAGCCATTCCATCTTCCCCGGCCGCGAGAAAGCTTTCGAACCGACGACCACAACACGGCTCGGCCATCCTCTGACGCGCTCGCAGTCCCGCAATTCCCATCCGCTCCGGGCCACACAATCATCGGCTCTTGCTCCGCCGCAAGCAAACAGGGAGAGAGAAAGCCCATCAAAAATCACGACATTGAGCGCTTTCGGTGTCTTGTCTCGACCCAAGATCCGACGCGTCAAGGCACATTCAACCCTCTACGGCATCCGAAACATTGCATCAACGCGTGGGACGAAGCGGAACAAAAGGGCAGGGGGACTCGTTTTGTGACTCTGGCGATTTGAGAGAGGTCCGAAACGGAAGAGGAACACAATCATCAACAACACCCCCCCCCCCCCCCCTTACTTACCCTGCCGGGTTCGTTTCAATCGGATAGGCGCTTGATATGAACGCCTTGAGAGACGAAAGCGCCGGCGTAGGCCGACGCGCTTCCCGGCGCACATCGAGGACCGTTTCGAGCGACACGCACCAAGACATGGCCGACCTCAACGACGACATGCTCCTGGCCGCGCTGGTCGCCGACGGCTTCAGACCGCCGTCACCCTCGGCTCCGGCGCCCACAGCCTGCTGCACACATGCCGCTCCGGCGCCCGGCCTTGTCCCGGGCGGTCTGGCACTGGGTCCGGCTTCGGGCCTGGACCCAGACTCGGCCTTGGGCTCGGCCTTGGGCTCCGGCTCCGGCTCCGGCTCCTCTTCACACCTGCCCGACTCCGACCTGTCGAGGCGATCCGTGTCCAGTTTTGTCAGTACGTTTAGCGTTGCTCACAGCACCGGTACCTCGAGCATATCTAGCCACGACCTGCAGAGCAACGGCAGAGAACCGCCAGAACAACGCACTCGCCGCTCATCGCAGTCCGATTTCGACGATGCCGCTTCCAACCCTTTTGCCTCTTCCGATTCCGTCGCCTCCTCTGCAGCAACCGGCACCGCCGCCTCTGCGTCTTCTTCATCTTCCCACCTGGCCGAGGCCGTCGCCGAGCAAGGCGCCTCTTCCTCGTCGTCGCCGTTGCCTCGAACCGTGGCGGCACGTCCGTCAAGTATCACCAAACCTCCCGTCGGGCTGCTGGCGGCTACCGTTGGTCGGGCTGGCGAGATTGGCGGCAACAGCAACAACAACAGCAACAACAGCAACAATAACAACAACAGCAGCGGCGGCGGCAGCAGCTACAGCCACTCGGCCCATGCCTCTGACGGCGCTGTCGAGAACCCGTTTCTTGCCGAGGGCGAGGAGCCGTACCAAGGACCCTCCGGACCCTCGTTCCCTTATCAGATGTACCCCCAGAACGTGCGGGTGGCCAGACCCCTGAGCAGCATCACAACCTCAACAGCCGCTGCCTCGGAAGCGTCCTATACCGGCCCGCGCGGGCCCGCCTTCCCCTACAGCATGTACCCCCAGAGCACCGCCGCCGCTCCCAACAGCGTCCCACTGGCGGCCGCCACCATTCCCGTCGGCTTTCCCGGCATGGGCGACGCCTACCAACGCCGCATCGGGCCCGACGGCGAGGATGTGGGCGACATCATCGGGCCCGACGGCCACACCGAGCAGCTGCCCCCGTACTCACGCTACCCCGACAACGCATATACCGGAAAGATGATGGCGTCAGAAGGCCACGCCGCCGCCGCCGCCGCCGCCGCCGCCGCCGCCTCTTCCCTGGCCGGGCCCTCATCCGCCATGGCACCCAACACGGTCCCCATAGCCGTCTCGGGTGCAGCCGACGAATCCGACCCGGCTGCACTGTTGCCCACATCCGGCGCGAGTGCGGCCTTGAGCCCGGCCGCTGCTGGGACGACCGCAGCCCGAGCCCTGAGAGTCTCCCCACTACAGCCGATTCCGGGTGCTGGCGGTCTCGGCCTGGCATCACAGAATCCCGAGTTTGATGCGGCCGATGCGGCCGACGCTGCCGATGCTGCCGATGCTGCCGATGCTGCCGACGCCACCGACAACCTGAACTCGCCGCAGTCCCGCCACTCGTCTCGAAGCCTGCATGCCGATGCCAGCGGGCAAGCAGACGACGACAATGCAGCAGCGGCCAACGCCATGAACGAGAAGAGGAAGCCGGGCAGGTTCAGGGCGCTGGCCCAGCGCCGCTTATGGGGTGTGATTCCCTACTGGGCCATCTGCTTCTCCGTCGTTGCTCTGGTGGCCATGAGCATCATCATCGGCGCCGTCATTGGCGTTATCGTCGTCCGGCATAAGCGGGCGCAGGACAAGCCCGACCCGTAAGTAGCACCCGCTCTCCGCCCTTTACCCCCTTGTCGTGCTGTGCTGACCACCAATCAAGATCACCGCCCCCCGTGCAATCCGTCACCGTCACCGTCGATGCCATGCCCATAGCGACGCCTTCCAACCTGGCGCCGCTGCCGGTTGGCTCGTACGGCCTTCCCCTGCTGCCGGTCCAGTCGCCCAGCAGCTGCTTGCAGGACACGGCACAGGCCCCGGCCTGGAACTGCGACTTCAATTACGTGCCGGGCCTGACTCTGAACATCACGGGCGACTATCGGGTGGCCGAGTATCCCGGCTACAACATCAGCCTGGGCTGCAATGAAACCTTGTCCAGCAGCACGGTTTGGTACGGAGAGCAGCCTCCGGTCGTGACGCCACAGGCGGCCATGCAGCTGGTCAACGACACGTCAGATCCCCTGCGAGGGCCGGCTTGGTTCAAGATGCTCACGTATGACAAAACCGTGATTGTCCACGAGTCTCTGCTGGCCGCCCCGAGCGTGACGGCGTCGGCATCCACGGCGGCCGCCTCGATTCGCAGCCGCGCCCTGAGGCGGGACCAGCTCGAGGCCATGGGGCTCCGCAAAGCCACCCCGGGCAACTACTTCCGCAAGGGCGTTGCCCAGGTCGGCGACAAGCCGTGGGTGTGTTCGTGGCCCAACACGACGCTGGAGATCTTTGTCTACGCCAACCAGAACAACAGCCTGGCCAATCTCAGCGTGTCGTCGTCGGCCTACCTGCCATCCGTCACACCGTCGCGTGCATCGCTGGCGTCCGGGACTCTGACGCCCACCGCAACGGCGACGTCGAGCATTTCGTCGCCCTTTCCGTCGCAGTTTATCGATCCGGCGCCTCCGTATCCGCGGGTGATCAAGATTGAGGAGCGGCGGCTGGAGAACGCGGTGGAGGCCAGCTGCGTGCAGGTGCTGATTAAGCCGCATGGCATGGGCGTGACGACGGTGCCATACCTGGACGTCAACGGCAACCCCATCAAGATTACCATTACCGAAGTCGAGTCCGGCACCCAAGTTACGAGCAAGGCCAAGCGTGAAGATGTAGAGCTGGACGATCTGTTGCGGCGCGACAACAAGCTGAGTGACTGCGGCTGTCTCTGGATGTTGGCATGACCCCTATTTTTTTGGATATATCCGTGTGCGGCCGTTTTGCTTTCTCCTTTTTCTCTTAATTACCTTTTTTTTCCCTTTAACTCCTTTTCTCCTTTTTTTTATCCTGTTTTACACGTTTTTGGCCAGCCATCTTCCGTGGACTGTTTCTTTTTTTTGGGCTGGGCGCTAGCGGTTGATTGTCTATTGTCGGCGTGGGATCATGCACAAGCTCGGAGTGCACTTTTTTATTGTTTCCTTCTCAAAGTTGGTTTCGACATGATTGGGTCAAGTTTTACGTCCAAGGGAAATCCAGTCATTACAGGGAGGCTACCGGCCAGGTGTTGCTCTTTTTTTTTGGTTATCAGCTGTTATGTTTGGCTCTTATGACTCGGGCATTCTAAACTTGCTGTTTCTCTTCTTTCTGGATCCTCTTCTCTGCACAAGGATGCTTCTAGTGAGCCATTTCTTTCTGTATTTTATGTGACAGCTGTATAGATGTACGAATCCGAACTGAAGTTGTTGGCAAGTCCAAGCAGCCTCATGGACCTCGTGCAGGTCCAGGCCGTCATGTATGTCTTTTCAGCTGTCTTGGGTTCGCTTGTCTATCCCAGCTGTGGTTCCTGCTGCGCCCTTTTTGCCGTCGCCGTCGCTGTCGCCGTCGCCGCCGCCGCCGCCGTCCGCGCCCGCGTCTTGCTTCTCGGCGGCGGCACCCTCGAGGAACTCGTGCCCGAGCTGGTCCAGGAAGCTGTCGGCCCGTTTCTGTGCGCGCCGCTCGTGGAGCTGCTGGCGGCGGGCCTCGAGCGCCTGGCGGCGGGCCTCGAGCTGGGCGCTGCGCTGCGCCCGGGCGGCCTCGGTGCGGGCGCGCTCGTCGGCCAGGGCCTGCATCTGCGCGGCGCGCGCCTGCTCGTCGTCGGCGGCGAAGGCGTAAAAGGCGGCGCCGCGCGTGCGCACGTCCTCGTCTGCGCGGTAGTGTGTGTCTTGGGTGGCGGCGGCGTCGTCGCCGGGGCCGTCTCGACCGCCGTCTCGGCCGCCGCCCTGGAGCGGCGACGGCGCCGTCTCGATGGCGTTGGTCTGGATCACGTCTCCGTAGATGAGCGCGGCCGCGTCCGGCGGCGGCGCCGGGCGCGCGCGCATCTCCTCCAGCTCGCGCGCCGCCCGCTCGGCCGCGAGCCGCCGGCGCTCGGCGCGGTCGCGCTCGGCGCGCGGCATGCGGCGCGTGCGGCCAAACTCGTCGACGTAGTCGACCATGTCCTGCTGGGCGGCGGCGTCGCGGCTGCCGCTGTCGCTGTCGCTGTCGCTGTCGCTGCTGCCATCAGAGGCGTTGTCGCTGTCGCTGGCGCTGTCGCTGTCGTTCCCGCCCCCGCCCGCGCCTCTCTTCTCGGCCCACTTGCGGTCAAAGTCGACCAGCGGCGCGGCCTCGCCTTCGCGCGCCACGTAGTCGCCGCGCTGCATCGCCGCATACCGCCGGGCCTTGGCCTCCATGTTGCGCCGGATGCGCTCGCGCTCCGCCGCGTCCAGCGCCGCCGCGCTGCCGGCCGGCGGCGACTTGAGCCGCAGCCGGCCTCGCCGGTCCGCGTCCGCGCCTCCCCCCACCGCCGCCGCCTTGCCCGCCCGGCTCTTGCCCGCCCGGCTCTTGCCCGCGTGGTCGTGCGGCTCCTCCTTGTGCTGTTGCTGTCGCTGTCTCTTCGGGCCGGACGCGGCGGCGGCGGACGCCGGCTTCGACGCCGGCTTGTTGGCCATGAGCGACCGCAGCTGCGCAGCAAACTCGAGCGTGCCGGACAGCGCCAGCTCGCGCTTCTGCTTCTTGGCCGGCCGCTGGCCGTACAGGTCCGGGTCCTGCGGCATCGTCAAAAAGGTGTTTCCGTGGGTGACCGGGTCGTCGTCGTCGTCGTCGTCGTCGTCGGCGTCGTCGTGATCCGTTTCCACCAAAAGTTGCCTTCTACCGGGGCTCTTTTCAGACCAGCGTTTTGTGGCGCTCGGGTTCGTAGTGGGGACTTGCGCTGGCTCCCGCCGGCAAAAAGCTCCCAACGGCGCTACGTATGTACCTCAAATGCACGCTCTTACAGTCTTGCACTGCATCTTCTATCGGCCATACGAACACCATATATACGCGTCATACGATGGTCGGCTATCGTCCGGTCCCAGGAGACACGCTCTTTCCCTTTTTCCTGCCGGAAACCGCAGACGGTTCGCGCCTTCCCAAGCTTGGCCGACTAGCTTGAGCAGCTGTCACAAACCAGGATTTTGTTTACACCCCCTCCCTTGTTTTCTTCCCCGTCTTCATCTTGACCACAGCTCCGTCACTTTTTTTTCTTTTTTTTTCTTTTTTTTTGGGGGGGGTTTTTTTGGCCTGGAATCCGCCTTTGCTTTTTGATGAGCGGCAAGCTTCTCTCATGTCCGACATACGGGCTGCCTTGTCCGTAATGGCCGACTCTTCCGGGTCGTCGAGCTCCTCCTGGCTGTTCAGTCTGCTGGCTCCCGTCTTCTTTCCCACGAGCTCCTCCATCATCGTCCGCATCATATCAGGCGTGTTTGTGAGTACTTGTCTGGAGGCCGCCGCACAGGCTGTCTTGCCCCTCCCCCCCCCCTTCACCGGTACGCTGCTAACGGCTGTCTCTCTGTCTCTTCTTCCTCCCAGGCTGCTCTGAGCGTCGCCTTTGTCGTCCCATTTGCCAGCCTTCTCCTCTTCGACCTCTGCCTCTGGATATGGAGGCTCTATGCCTACTACCGCGACGCCCACTTCCAACAGCGGCACCAACCGCAGCAGTCAGCCAACGCACGGTAGCGATCGCCCGCCGAGCATGGGCCGGTACGCGCATGAACCTCGGGGAACATAACCTCGGGGAAACATAGACCTCGGGGAACCCTTCTACAGCACACAGCACACTCCAGCGACGAGACAAGATTCTTCATTCGATCTGATCTACCGGCCCAAGCTTGTCGGTGTTTTTTTTCGTTCCTTCTTCTTTTTGCTCATGCGATCTGGGACAGGACCTTGAGGAGGTCGCTGGTCACGCCCATGGCCGTCACCTCGCCGCCGGCGCCGGCGCCCTGGATGACCAGCGGGTTGCTGCCGTAGCGCTTGGTGTACAGGAGAAAGATGTTGTCGCTGCCCTTGAGCGTGGCAAAGGGGTGCGTGCGGTCAAACGCCCGCAGCCCGACCCGGAGCTGCTTCCCGGCCATGTCGACGCTGCCGACATAGCGCACCACCTTGCCCGCCTGCGCCGCTGCCGCCTTGACCTCCTCCATCTGCGCGTCATACTCGGGCAGCCTGGCGAGGAACTCGGCGCCGCTGGCCGCCTGCTCCAGCGGCCGCGGGATCAGGCTCTCGACCGGGAACGCCGTGGCCGACAGGACCTCCAGGCCCGCCAGCCGCCCCAGGATCGTCAGCTTGCGCGCCACGTCCATGCCGTTGAGGTCGTCGCGCGGGTCCGGCTCGGTGTAGCCGAGCTCCTTGGCCTTGATGACCTCCTCGGACCACCGGCCCGCCGCCGTCGCCGCCGCCGTCGCATCGGCCGGCGCAAACGAGTTGAAGAGGAACGACAGCGTGCCGCTCATGATGCCCTCGATGCGCGTGATCTGGTCGCCCGTGTTGACGAGGTCGTTGACCGTGGAGATGACCGGCAGGCCCGCGCCGCAGGACGACTCGTGGTACACCTTGGCGCCCGACGCCGCCGCCTCGGCGAAAATTTCCTGCCACAGCTTCAGCGGGCCCGTAAAGGCCTTCTTGTTGGGCGTGACGATGCTGATGCCGCGGCGCAGAAACGCCGGGTAGGCCAGGGCCACGTCCTCGGAGCTGGTGTTGTCCACGAGCACCACCTTGCTTGGCGCCGCCGCGAGGTACTCGATCACCGCCGTCAGTGACGGTGTCGCCTGCTGCGAGGCGCCGAGCGCGCCGAGCGCGCCCGGGATGCTGATCTCGGCATAGTCGCCGTGGTAGACGGCCTTTTTGCTGTTGGAGATGTAGCACAGGCTCAGCTGGGGAGACGGACGCCGCACGGCCAGGTCGGCAAGCTGGCCGAGAAAACACTTGCCCACGCCGCCGGCACCTAGCGAAGAAAAGGGAAAAATTCAGCGTCAGACCAGCCCACTCTGACTTATCCTGCGCCTCAACAAATCCTGTGCTGGGGATTATCTTGCTTACCGATAATGGCAATGAAGACGCGGTTCGGAGACGACATGTTGGAATGGGAGACACGGATGATTTACGTCCAAGTTGCGTCAATGACTCTGGCCTTTTTTCGCCGGCGTTTACTGTGGGATGTCCCAGGGCGGGATGGGATGCCCCATGGAAAGGCGGGCTGCCGATAAGCGATAAGGATTTTTCGCTTTTTCGAGGCTGGCTCCCTCCGCTCTACCTCTACCTCGTCCACGACGACCTGTCAACAGCCACGGGTCTGAGCACACAGCCATGGCGAAACGGTTAAGGCGAGAAAACTACATGCTGGCGCAGCAGCGGCAGGACGGCGGCGCCCCGGAACTGCCGCAGAAGAAATTCTACCGCCAACGGGCGCATGCGAATCCGTTTTCCGATCACCAGCTGGTCTAGTGCGTACTTGTTACTGTTTCCGTCGTCTGTCTTCTGTCGTCTGTCGTCTGGCGTCTGTCGTCTCGTCTTTTAAGCCGCGGAACTCGCAGCCTGACCCTTCCTCTAGTCCTGCGAGCCCGGCCCAGATGGACTGGTCTACCCTGTACCCCGACTTCTTTCCTGCCTCAAAGTCTGCGCCTGCAACGACGACAGAGGACGCCCCCTCTGAGCCGCTGGTCGAGGTGGCAGACATTGGCTGTGGCTTTGGGGGCCTGCTCGTGGGTCTGGGCCCGGCCATGCCGAACACGTTGATCCTGGGTGCGCTCGCGCTCTCTCTGCCCTTGCCCCTCTTGAGTGCGCCTGGCTAACAGTATATATCGCCAGGCATGGAGATTCGAGACCACGTTACCGAGTTTGTACAGAACCGCATCGTGGCCCTGCGCGCGCAGAGCAAGGGCGCCTCGGCAGCATCGACGCCCGTGCCAGCATCAGCATCAGCACCAGCACCAGCACCAGCACCAGCACCAGCACTGGAATCAAACCCGCCGGCCGACGACACACCGGCGGAGGCGGCGCCCCTCGCCAACCTCCTCCCACACTACGCCTACACCAACATTGCCTGCGTCCGCGCCAACACCATGAAGTTCCTGCCCAACTACTTCCGCAAGGGCCAGCTCCGCAAGATCTTCCTCTGCTTCCCCGACCCGCACTTCAAGGCCCGCAAGCACAAGGCCCGCATCGTGTCGCCCACCCTCACGGCCGAGTACGCCTTTGTGCTGCGCCCGGGCGAGGGCCGCGTCTACACCATCACCGACGTCGAGGACCTGCACCGCTGGATGGTGGCCCATTTTGCAGCGCATCCGGCCTTTGCGCGCCTCTCGGCCGAGGAGGAGGCAGACGTGGACGCAGACACGGACGGCGCCGCCACAGACGCACAGCGCGATCCCTGCATCCGCATCATGCGCACGGCCACCGAGGAAGGCAAAAAAGTGGCCCGCAACGGCGGCCAAAAGTTCGTCGCCGTCTTTCGGCGGCTCGAAGACCCGCCATGGCCGGGCGAAGGCCAAGGCGACGGCCATGCTGGCATGCCATGACATCCATAGCTTGGCCGGAGACGGAAATGGCAGGGTTGGTGCGAGGAACTCTCTCTAGGAGTGGCAAGCAGGCATGGATGCTTCGTCGTAACCAAGTAATCAACCAGTTTCTAAACAAACAAGAAACGTCTCTCTTTATATAGCCCCTGACTATGTTCCCCCCCCCAGCACTCACACCAGCGTAAACGAGTTGCTCACGCCCGTGAAGCCAGAAACCGTCCCCACGAGCGGCTTGGCATCGCCGTTGTACCGGATGCGGTACGTGCCCGGACTCGCCGTCGTCTCCGACTCCCAGCTCAGCACCACCTGGCTGTAGCCCAAAAGCGTGTTGGTGCGCTCCCACGTGTACACCAACGACCAGTCGGCATCGCTGCGGACCTGTGCCCAGCTGCCCGTGTCGCGGTCCAGCTCTTCCACGGCGGCAAAGGTGCCCTCCAGGCGCAGGTTGTTGCGCGGATTGGCCCCGACAAAGGTGGCGTTGACCACGTCGCCTGGGCTGTAGCTCGCCGAGGGCTGGCCGATGCAGTCGCCAAAGGCCTTGCCCACCGGGGCGGCATCAAACACCACGGGCGAGATGAAGCTCAGCGAGGTGTTGCGGTTGTCGGGCGGCGTCGGTCCGGGCGGCGGTGCGCCCGTCGCGCCCGGTGCCAGGTAGGCCAGGTTGCTGAGGGTCAGGTTGATGTAAGCGTACAGCTCCCAGGGCCCGTATAGCGTGCTGGCGCCCTCGTAGCGCTGGATGCCGTACTCTTCCGGGGTGGCACAGTAGTGTGCATACACGTTGGCGGGGCCGCCGAGCACGACAATGGGCTCGGCGGCACCGCTCTGGAAGGTGGCGGCTGCCTCGTCGTGCACGGCGTTGCGCCAGCGGCGGCCCGACATGGTGGTTGCCTCGGAGGGCGAGATGATCATGATCAGCTGGCCGACGCGCAGCGACTGCACGTCGACAATGTTTGGCGTCCACGGATAGGGAACGTCCATCTCGCCGACATCCAGCAGGACGGGCTTCGGCTGCTGGCAGGCTTTCTGGGCCGCCGACGGCGCCTTTAGCAAGCCGGACACGACGGCCCACAAGGGATTGGCATCCGGGGTGCCGGGGTCGTTCTGCGTAAAGTCAAAGGCTCCGGGGCCGTCGGTTGTGCCGGCAGCAAAGGAGTAGCCCAGGGCCGCCGGGCATGTCTGCACTTTGGTGCCGTTGGGCAGCGCAAACTGGAAGTAGCTCATGTCCTGGTAGAAGTGGAAGGATTTGACCGTGGAACCCACAATGGGGGTCGGTGCCGTCTTGAGTGATTCCTGCAGAGTCAGTATGGACCTTTGAAAAAGGAAAAAGTAAAGAAAGAAAGAAAAGAAGAAAAAAAGAAAGAAAAAAGAAAGAAAAGAAAGAAGAAAAAAAACCCTACATAGATGGACAGGGCCCCCGCAAACTGGCGGCGGCCGATTTCGTAGCAGCTGGACAGGCCGAGATCCAGCTTCTGAAAGGCAGGCCCGCGGCCGTGGCAGGACTCGGACTTGCCATCGGCACAGGTGCTGTTTTCAAGGCTGCACATCTGGCCGGACCCGTCATCGCAGTAGGCGCCGAGCACGTTGGGCGTGGTGTCGCCGACGTTGGACTGCGAGAAGCCGGCGACAAAGCCGGCGGCGGCGGTCTCGTCGTCCAGCATGGCCTGCTCAAAGAGGTAGGCGGCCACGCCCTTGTTGTCGCCGGTGACGTGGGTGTTGTTCTCCAGCATCGAGGTGCCGTGGACGGGGTACCACGACAGCACGCCCAGGTTCTTGAGGTCGGAGGCGCGCTGGAAGCGCACCATGGTCATGGTCTTGTCGGTGCTGTCTGCGTACCGGGCCCGCTCGGCGGCCGGGTTGGCCAAGTAGGCATACAGGCTGCGTGAGAGGTTGGCGTCGGTGATGTTGGCGGTGCCCACGTCAAGATAGCCCTGGCCTAGCCGTCAGCAGTCCCTTTCTCTCTCTCGCCTCCTTTTCGCTCGCTCGCCGCCGCCGCGCGCCGTGAGTGCCGTTCTTGCTCTTTTCGCTGGCCGCCGCCGCCGCCGCCGGAGAGAGCACCCACCGTGGTCAGGGACTCGTGGGCGCGCCGGATGGACAGGAGAGCACCATCGACAATGGCCTGGTAGCTCTGAGCGTCGAAGCCGAGACTGGTCACCTGGGGGAGCAGGTAGTTAAACCAGGCGCCCGGGCCGCTGTGCTGGTGCGTGCCGGTCACGGCGACGTTGGCACGCCCGTAGACGGAGTACGCGGGGCCGAGGCGGGCCAGGCCGTCGAGGATGCCGTAGCGCACGGCTGCGTCGCCGGACTGGGCGTCGAGCACCAGGTAGACAAACCGGTCGGCCGGGTTGTCGACGTCGCCGACGATAAAGGCGCGGGAGTAGATGCGCTGGCGCAGACCCGTGCCCACCTGGGCCAGGCTGGCGTAGCCGGCAAAGTTGATCTCGACGACCGGCCCGGTGATGTCGGCCTTGCCGACGCCGATCAGGTACTTGTCGCCGGCCGGCGTGGACCGCGCCAGCGCCAGCGCCAGCGGCTGTGGCACCGCGCCCGACGACGGTCCTGGCGGAGGAGGATCGGAGGAGGCCGCCGCCGCCGCCGCCGCTGCCGCTGCCGCCGCCGCCGCCGCCGACGACGACGACGACGGCGGCGGCGGGCTGATCGCCCCGAGCGGCCCGGCCGCCATGACGGCGAGCACGAAAACAGACACAAAGGCAACGGCGGTCAGCACGGCCCTGCGAGACAGCCGCCGCGGCGTCGACTCCCACGGCGGCGGGTCGTGCTGCTGCTCCTCGTCCTTTTCGGCATCGTCTCCTCGGCGTGCCGGACTGGCAATGTGCTGATACTGTGTCGAAGCCATGTTGGAGGACACAAAAAGACGCGACAACTGGGAGCGCAGCTACGCTTGTGCCAGATACTTGCCGGGCCTTGGCTTGAAAAGGTTGGGGAAGGAGGGGGAGGGCTTCGTCTGTTCCTTCCCCGCCCGCATGCCTTGTCGCCCTCCTGCACGGGCAGGGACGATCGAGTGTGCGGCCATCCTCTGGGCTGGAGATGAGGGGCCGTGGAAGGAAGCTACGCCGGCCGATAACAAGGAAGCCAAGGCGAGAAGGGAAGTGATAGGCTGGTGCCTGCCGCTCCTTGCCCTATAGTGCAGGGCGTTGCTGTAACACGGCCAGTCGTCCGTCGGATTGGCCGGCTGCGAGTTGCCGGATTTGGACCGTCTCGCAGGCATCTGTTATTCGTCGGGGTTTTTAACTCTTGAATGGCCGGTTCTCTGGCTTTACCTGTCTCTGCCCAGTCGAGTCTTTGGTACTGGCATCAGGCTTTTGCACCAGAATCTCGGTATGGCGGAGAGAGGCGTCCTCGCATGGCTTTTCTTGTAGGATGCAACCCTGTCTTATTTTCTTATCTTTCTCCCTGTGCCGTCCCTGCCTGCGGTGCTCCTGCCTCTTTGGGCTCTGTCCTGATAGTTCCTACCTTTGCAAGTATGTAAGATATAGCAAAAAGATCACCCTGAGCTGCCCTCCCCTCTTCCCTTGACGAACGTGCACGGCACTCTGGCAGTGGGGCCGGATGCCCCACAACGCGGCATGCTTTGTTGTCGTTGCAAGAAACGGATGCGACGAGGTTGCGGCATCACAAGCCAGATCTCTGGTCCCGAGGTAAGCGGCCAAGTAGTCAGAGTAGGTAAGAGGGCTTTGCTGTGCTTCGCGATACCGGTATCTTGATGCATCAGTGATCCAAAAACAGGTTCCATTACAAAAGTCAAGGCACAACACCTTCTCACGACCGAGCTTGGCTATCTTTGTGGCCTTTTCCTTGTGGCTCCCTGGCCTCCTGCATCCAGAGTCTTCATGTCAGCTACCGCTTGCTGCTTCTGTTTCCTTCTGTACAATAGATACCAAAACGCCAAACGCCGCCCCAGATCAGAGGCCGCCACTCCAAAAAAAAAAAAAAAAAACAAACGCTTCACCAGAACCCAAAATGAAAATTCAGAAGCGCCGGGCGCTTGGGGGCTTAAAGGGCTTGCGCAGCTGGTCCGTCGGCGAGATGTCGGCGCCCGAGATGCCGGATATCTGCCTCTTCCGGCCGCTTGCCACGCCCGGCCGGCCCAGCGTGTAGCCGCTGCTGGAGGCGCCGTTCCATGTTGTGTTGTGCAGAGTTGCGGCTGGCCGGGCGTGGATGGGCGCCGTCGCCGGCACCGGCGCGCTCCCCTTGCCCATGCCCATGCCCATGCCGGCGTTCTCCTTCCCGTAGGCGTAGCCGCTCTTCTCCCCGAGGCCCCCGTGTAGTGCCGGCCGGAACGAGGGCTGGCGCACGGGCTGCTCCTGCAGCACCGGCGGCTCGGGCGCGTTTGGGCGCGTCGGCGAGCTGGAGAAATGGGCGTACTTGTTCTTCCGGTCATGGCCCGGGGCTGACGCAGACGTGGGCGCCGAGGCCGCCGGCAAGACGGCGGGGTGGCCCACGGCCAGCTTGGGCCGCATGCCGTCGAGCTTGCGGCCGGCCAGCTCCTGCGGGATGGCCGGTGGCGGCGGCGGGCAGGCCTTTGGGTAGGCCTGGTACAAGGGCTGCCGGTACGGCGCAGCGGCCTGCGTGGTGGTGGTGCGCGAGCCCATGCCGACCGCCGCCGCCGCCGCCGCCGCCGGCGTCTGCTGCGCGCTGGCCGGGCCGGCCTTGTCCAGACCAAAACTCTGCGCGAGCGTCTTCTGGCCATACGGCACCGGAGCTGCTCTTGCACGCTTCGCGCCGCCGCCGCCGCCGCCGCCAGGTTTCGGGGCCTCGGCCGCCGCCGCCGCCGCCGCTTCGGCCTCGAGGAGGGCCGCCTGGTGAGCACCGGCCGAGATGAAGCCGGGGTAGGAGGAGGCCACGGAAAAGTTGGACGTGCTCTCCATCGTCGTCGAGTAGCCTCGCTGCCAGGTCCCGGCGCCCCCCATGACGCTGCCGCCTCCGCCACCGCCGCCGCCGCCGCCCCCGCCGGAAGCAAAGTTGGTCTTGCGCATTTTCGGTCCCCATCCCTCGGGCCCTCCTCGGCCGTAGCGGTCGGCCGTCGGGCCGGCCGCCTCATCGTATCCTTGAAAGGGCAGGACCGGGTACCTGTCGTCCTCCAGGGCCTGCCCCGCCGGCAGCGCCCGGAAAATGTCCTCTTCCGAGGGCACCTCGCGGCGGAGGATGTCGCCCATCTCGACCAGCACCGCCCGGTCCAGCGAGGGGCCCCGCGGCGCAAAGACCTGCCTCTTGGCCAGGGGCTCGACAAAGCAGGACACGCTCAGCGGCGCGCCATCCTGGTTCTCGCGGGGGCACGAGAGGTACAGCAGACACTTTGCGCGCGTCATGGCCACGTAGAGCAGGCGCCGCTCCTCGTCCGCGTCCTCGGACCGGGAGTGCGGCAGCGACCCGTCGTAGACGGCCAGGATGAACACGACCGGCCACTCGAGGCCCTTGGCCGCATGGATCGTGGACAGCGTCACCATGGGCCGCCCCCCCTCGCCTTCCCCGTCTTCCGTGCTCTTGCCCGCATCGGTGGCCAGGGCGACGTTGCTGAGAAAGCGGCCGAGCGTGCCCGTCTCCTTTTCCTGGGTGACGCCGTCCAGCACGGGCAGCTGCTCATCGTCGTCATCGTTGTCGCCGTTGTCGCCGTTGCCTGCGGCGGCGGCCGAAAACTGCTTGGCAAGCACGACAAACTCTTGCACGTTGGGCCAGCGCGACTCCTCCTCGGCGCCGTAGGTCTCCTTGATGTAGTCGTGGAAGTGGATCTCGCCGACGAGGGTCTCGATCAGGTCGACGAGCGAGAACTTGTCGGCCTCGGGGGCGCCAGGGGCGGCGGCGGGGGCGGCGGCAGAGGCGCGCGCGCGGATGCGCTCGACCATGCGGATGAGGCCAAACTGGATCTTTTGCCGCGCCTTCTCCGTGGTGCGCGCCTGCACCGTGCGCTCGCCGCTGCAGTGCAGCTTGAGCAGGGACCAGAGGCTCATGCGCGCGGTCTCGGCCTCCTCGAGCAGGGACGCCAGCGAGACGGCGCCCAGGCCGCGCTTGGGGACGTTGATGATGCGGGCGAGCGCGTCATTGTTGTTGGGCTGGTAGATGACGCGCAGGTAGTCGATCAGGATCTTGATCTCGGCGCGCTCAAAGAAGCGGTGGCCGCCCAGCATGCGGTACGGCACGCCGTTCTGGCCCAGCTCGGCCTCGAGGGCCCGCGAGAGGAAGGCGGAGCGCACCAGGATGGCCACGTCGTCGTGCCGCAGCAGGCCGCCCGACAGCATCAGCACGCGGCGCAGCTCGGCCACGATCCAGGCGGCCTCGGCGGCGGCGTCGCTGAGCTGGCGCAGGACCGGCCGCGTGCCCTTCTTATGGACCGGCAGCAGGCTCTTGGGGTAGCGGCTGCGGTCCTGCTCAATCACCTGCAGCGCCGTGTCGAGGATGGAGCGCGACGAGCGGTAGTTCTCTTCGAGCGCGATCTCGTGGGTGCTGGGGAAGTCGCGCAGGAAGCGCGCCAGGTTGGCCACCTCGGCCGAGCGCCAGCCGTAGATGCTCTGGTCGGGGTCGCCGACGACGGTGATGCGCTGCCGCTGCTGCGCCAGCAGCTTCATCAGCACGTACTGCACGCCGTTGGTGTCCTGGTACTCGTCGATGAGCACGGCCTGCACGTTGGCCACGCAGGCCGGGTGCACGCGCAGCAGCTCCACGCACTTGACCAGCAGGTCGTCGTAGTCCAGCAGGTTCTGGCTGGCCAGGCTCGCCTCGTACGCCGCAAAGACCGCCTCCATCTTGGCCGCGTACGCGTCCTTGCCCTCGCCGGGCGCCCGCCGTTCCTGCTTGGGCGGCGGCCGCTGCTGCTGCTCCTGCGCGTCCACGCCGCCCTTGGCCTTTTTCTTGCTGATCCACGCCTTGGCCGCGCCCGGCTCGATCTTGTTGTCCAGGCGCTTGCAGATGCGCTTCAGGATGGCCTTGGTGTCGCCGTCGTCGGCAATGGTAAACTTCTGGTCCAGCCCAATGTATCTGCCGTACGCCGCCAGGTACCGCCGCGCCACGCTGTGGAAGGTGCCGAGGACGATGCGGCGCTCGCGGCCGTGGCCCAGGACGCGGCCGATGCGCTCCTGCATCTCGCGGGCCGCCTTGACCGTAAAGGTGGCCACGATAATGTCCTGGGGCCGGTAGCCCACCCGGTCGATGAGCCAGGCAACGCGCGATGTCAGCGTGTGCGTTTTGCCGCTCCCCGGGCCGGCGAGGATGGCCACCGTGGCCGAGATGGCCGTGACGGCACGCCGTTGTGCCGCGTTCAGGGTATCCAGGTCGATGCCTGTGCCGGGCTGGGCGTCGTCCTCGGCGGGCGGGCGTGCTCGCTTCACGGCGGGCCTGACGTCGTCCTCGACGGGCGGGCGTGCTTGCTTCACGGCGGGCCTGGCCAGCTGTGTTTGCGTCTTTGCTTCCTGTTTCGCGCCGGCATTGTGCTTTGTTACTGGTGCTGTTGTTCTTCGTTTTTTCTTTTCCGGTTTTGGCTGTGGTCTGGCCGGGATGTCTCCAGGCTTGGGAAACGATTCCGCGGAGTCCGAGTCCGAGTCAATGGGTATGGCTTCTTCTTGCCCAGACATGGCTACGGAGCTTTGGGCTGTTGGCCGCCAATGTATGTGTATACATGAGATCTATGATTGACATGTCGCGAAGCATCCGAGGCCAGCTAGCGCGTCGATACGCGTTTCCACGTGACTTGATCACGTGCATGCACAGCGAACGTATTTTTTTTTTAGAGATACTCCTGATTATGCTGATCTAGTCACATATGCATGAAATGGCATGTAATCTAGCCACGTTGCATACAAGGCCATGGTATCTAGTCACATTGCAGAAAAGGCGAAGCTTTTTCACGAGTCAACAGGTGACAGATAACGTTGAATGCCTGGAGTCCGTCTTCATCGAGGAGCGCTATCACAGCTAAAGTGGGGCGCCGCTTTTGACTGCGTTCTTATCAGCACTGTGACGAGAGTTGCCTAAGCGCCTGGTCGAGAGGGTCAGTAGTACAGGGGAGTAGGGTGTCAGCGACGATCATTATGCCAACTCTTCCCATGGAGGTGCCGACGTTTGCCATGGCCGGCGGACAGATGTATATATCATTGGGCATATCAGACCAAGTCTGTGCGCGATCCATATTCCCAGCGTGACTTCTCAGCGTGACAGCAAGGTGATGAAGAGTGGTTGCCCCCACTGTATTTCTCCCATCACAGTGGGAAAAAGCGCTCGCCGCCGTGGTCACCGAGCGGTGCCATTGCTGTGATGAAGGCGAAAAGCCTTGTACACAATTTGAGCGGTCAGAGGGGGCGGCCACAATGCCAATAAGTGATTCGCCGTTGGCGCTTTGGCTGATCTTCAGAGGATGGCGGGGAACCGGGCGGGACAGGGGGGCGGCTGTGGGGCGGGCCTGGGCGGCGGGCCAATGGCGGGCGAGGCACGGATGGCGGGCGCTTAGAGGTGAGCGGCATTTCTTGGGCAGTGGCCAATCAGCAAGCGCCGTGGCCGTGGCCGTCGCTGTTGCCGCCCTGCCATCCTGCCATGGCAGCGGCCCGTCACAGCGTGCCAACCCTGGAGCGGGCGGGCCATTGGCTGGCGGGCGGGCGACGCTGTGGGCCAGCAGGCAGAAAGGCGATGCCTCTCGAGTATCACCAGGCGCTGTCGTATATCTCTGCGTGGGAACCCGGGCCGTTTTTCGTTTCTCCTTTCTCCTCCAGTCTTGGTTCATGTGGTGCTCTGCCCGTTGCTGACCCTTTGTTTTTGCATATTGCGCCGCATAATGTGTCTCATGGTCCCGGTCCTGGGATGAGGCAAAACTCGCAGCGCAGGGAACACACACATCCGCGAAAGAAAAACAACGGAACCGTCCCGTTTCGACCTCGCCCTCGACCTCGACCTCTCCCTCCCCCTCTCTCGCGGGAGTGGATATAAAACTTGTCCTCGCCAGCCGCCCCTTCTTATATACTCTTGCCCCCCCTCCCCCCTTCGCACCATGAGACTTTGGTCCTCTTGCTTGCTCGTCGTTCAGTCTTTTGTCTTTTTCTCCTCGCTTTCTGCCGCCTCTGTTATCCTCCTCCGCGGCGACGTTGACGTTGCGCGCTCTCTTGCTGCGGCCAAGCGTGACCTCAGCCAGCCTCTCATCTTTGCCAACGGCCCCTCGCCGACAGACAGCCCGCCCATTTCCATCCACGCGCTGCGCAACCCTGCCTTTTTGCCGGCGCAGATTGGTGGTATCGTCGGAGCCTACGCCCTCTCTCTCGTCCTTGTCGCGCTCACGCTTCTTCTCCTGGCGAAGCGGCGGCGCGAGCATCTGCAGTCGGGCGAGATCCTCAACGGCGGCGGCGGCAGCAACAAGCACAGCTACGTTCTCCAGCTCCCGGCGGCGCTACAGATCCCGGACGGCAGCGTCCCGCTTGCGGTCAAGAGCCCCGGGCACCTGCACAACTTTTCGTACCCGGCAGTCCTCAGCCCGCGCAGCCTCGGCCACAGCCACAGCCACAGCCACAGCCAGGGGCCCGTCTCGCCGCGCTCGGTAGCATCGGCGGCCGCCGCGACAGTCCGCAGCACAACAAGCCTCCGCAGACCCGGGCTAGACCCTCTGGTGGACCAGTCGGTGGTCCAGGCAGACCGAGACATGGCGCAGGCACAGCTGGAGGAGATGTACAAGTACGTGATGGAGCACGAGGAGGCCAAGCTGGCGGGCACGGAGCCGCCGCCGGTCAGGCCGCTCGGCGGCGGCGGCGGCAGCAGCCCGGACGGCCCGTACGCGAACGCGAACGCAAACGCGAACGCGAACGCGAGCCAGCACCAGCACCAGCACCAGCACCAAAAAACGCTGTCGAGCACGACCTCGGCGTCGACGCTGGTGCGCAAGGAGAAGCCCCGGGGGCTGAACCTGGGCGGCGGCGGCGAGCGGACGCAGTCGCGGACGTCGTCGCTGTTGTCGGCGCTGCGGTCGCCGCTGGGCAAGAAGAAGCCGATGCAGGGCCTGAACATTTCGTCGCCGATCATGACGCCCAGCTCGGCGACGTTTCCGCGGGGCCCGGACGGCGAGGAGCTCAGCGTGATCTCGCCGCGCCACTACGTGCCGTCGGCGCCGCCGCCGGTGCCGTACGGCCGCCAGCTGCCGCCGCTGCAGCCGCCGCAGGCGCCGGGGGCGCGCGGCGGCCCGCTGACGCCGGACATGTCGCCGCAGAGCACGGACAGCATCGACCAGCGGCTGGGCGACAGCCCGGCGACGGCGACGGCGGCAGAGCGCGAGCGCGAGCGCGAGCGCGAGCCGACCTCGGCCGTGTCGCAGAACTCGACGGCGCCGCTGCTGGGCCTGCCGACGTCGCCGAAGCCGGGCGTCAACCGCTTCCCCGCGCTGCCGGCATCTCCGGGCGCCAATCGCTTCCCCGCGCTGCCGGCGTCTCCGCGCGACGGCAGCTTCTCGCGGGTGTCGCTGGGCTCCGCTGCTGCTGCTCCTGCTGCTCCTGCTGCTCCTGCTGCCGGGCCGGGCTCGAGCGCCGGCGACAGCAGCAACTCTTCCGGGCCGGCGGCGCGGACGGCGGCGCGGCCGGGCGGCGCGCTGCCGCTGCGCGCGTACGAGCCGGCGCTGACGTCACCGACGTACGCGACGCACCAGCAGACGAAGCAGACGGTGTTTGAGCGCAACCAGCCGCTGTCGCCCGGGGCGCAGACGCCGTGGACGGGCGCGGCGGTGCCGTACTCGCCCTACCAGCCCTTTTCGCCCGTCATTCCCATGTCGCCGAGCCTGGTGACCAAGGAGGACCGCAAGCGCATGCGGCGCATGATGCCCAAGACGCCGACGATGGAGATGGTGCGCAGCATCGACGATGCGTGGTAGGCCGCGGCGGCCTCGACGATTGGCCTCGCGATCTGGCCTCGACGAGTGGCCTCGATGATGCGCATCTAGCCTCGAAGATTGACTCGATGATGCGCATCTAGCTTCGATGATTGACCTCGATGATGCGCATCTGGCCTCAAAGATTTGACCTGGATGCGGGATGATGCGGGATGGATACCTTTTTTCTTTGACTCCCTTTGCTAGCTTATTTTGGTAATGTTTGTTTTCCTTCAGCTCCGGTCCCGCGTCGGTCGCTGTATGCAACGTTGACGCAAGGGGACATGAAGTGACGTGTCGCCTGGCGTCCTGTGCCGTTGCCCTTGCTGCACGGGGCGGCCGTCTTGCATTTCACATTTCAGCAGTGCTGCGCGCGGAATGCGCGTTGTGGCGCAAGACACCTGAGTACGTTTGTACGTAAGCGACCCAGTCGTTGCCTCGTACGAAGGAAAGTACCAGCTCGGGCGTTTGTTTGCTCCTGCCCCGGGGGGCGGGCGTAGGTGCGTGCGTGCGTGCGGCTGTGCTTGTCCCGTTGGGTCGTAGTGCCGTTTGCTACACGAAAAAAAGGCAAGAGCCGAGCGAGAAGAGCGGGCGGATACATGGAACGATTCCTCGACCCAGTGGGCTGATCGCGCTATAACACTGGGCCGCGTCCCGCCATCATCGCCCTATGCAGCTCTTCTGTCTTCCACCCCCGTCGTACGACTTTTTTTTCTTCTTCTCATTTTGCCCTCTCCCACGCTCGAGCGGCCTCTTTTCAGCTTCGAATCAGCAGGCCGTGTGCGCCTGTGTGTGCGAGCCACTCCTGGAACCTCTGCGCAAACCTGCTCTGACTAGCCCCGTTATCAGGCGGTTCCCTCTCTTTCCTCTCCCCCCCCCCCCCCCCCCGATCTCCCGGGACTCCCCCCCCCCCTGCTGTTCAAGCCGCCTGGTGCTGTTGGCGGCCGCCAACGCTCTAAAACAGCACAGCAAGGGCCTGGGTGCGGTCGATTCTCAGAGCCGTGCGTGCGCGTTTCTGCTCGCACCACCCCTTTGACTTCCACGCACCCCCCCCCCCCTCTCCCCGCTTGCACACCGGTGACCGGTCAGGCCATTTCGGAGCGAAAGCAGGCAACGGGCAAAGCCGCCGAGAGGAAAGAGCGGCGAGGCGAGGGAGGGACCTGAGAGAGAGAGAGACAGAGCCAGCTGAGGGCCGCGGGCCAGGAGAGCCAAGAAGCCAGGGTTGCAGCATGGCGGAGAAGCAGGAGGAGGAGGACGTGGTCTTTGCGGGTCTGGACCTGTACGGGGGCGTGTCTGGTGCTGTTGCTGCTTCTGCTGCTTCTGCTGCTTCTGCTGCTTCTGCTGCCGCTGCTCCTGCCGGAAGCCAAGCCGACGAGGACGACCCCTTTGCTGCTCTGATCAGCGACATCAGCCAGCAAGAGCCACAGCTACAGAACAACAACAGCTCGAACCACATCAGCAGCAGCACCGGCACCTCGCATCACATCAGCACCAACAGCACCAGCACCAGCATCAGCTCCAGCAGCAGAAGCGGCCGTGCTGACACTGCCACCAGCGCCGAGCGTCGTGACGAGTCTCTCTCGGCGAGTCGTCTGTCCGGCCGCGCCGGCTCCTCGAGCACCGACACCGTCCACCGCCTCGGCAGCACTGCCGGCACCGCCGGCAGCAGCAGCAGCGGCAGCAGCATCAAGCCCGGCAGCAGCGACACCGTCGTCGACGCCGATGCCAACGGCAGCACCGGTATCGATCCGTCTCTCTTCTCCCCGACAGCCCCGGCGTCCGTCTCGGCGCCCTTTTTCGTCGGCGGCGTCCAGCAGGACCCCGACTGGGCCGTGTTTTCCGGCGCCGCGTCCGGCTTTGGCAGCTTTTCCGGCCACCCCTTTGCCCCCGTCCCCCTTTACGGCCAGGCCGCGCTCCAGCTGCCGCAGCAGTGGCAGTTTGCGTCCTCGCCCTCGTTTGCCGGCAACCTCCCGCAGCGGGCCCGCGCCGGCCTCGACCCCCAGCAAGCACAGCAGACGCCGAATTCACAGGCACAGGCACAGGTGCAGGTACAGCAGGCTCGGCTGCAGCAGCTTCAGCAGCTCCAGCAGCAGCTCTTTCTCCGACAGCAGCAACAGCAACAACAACAACAACAACAACAACAACAACAACAACAACAACAACAGCAACAACAACAACAGCAACAACAACAACAGCAGCAGCAACAACAGCAGCCCGGCCTCGCGATCCAGAGCCACTTCCGCCCCTACGTGGCGCCGGAAATCTTTAGCTCGCTAAGCCTGGCACAGCAAGAGACGCTGCGAAACATTGCCATGCCGGCCCACCTACAGTACCGCTCACCGCGGAGTGAGAGCCCGCAGTCGAGCGGCGGCGGCGGCGGCGGCGGCGGCGGCGGCGGCGGCGGCATCGGCAGCGGCAACGGCGGAGGAGGCGGCCAGGACTCGTCGCCCGAGGCGGCCGAGGCCAAGGCCAGCGGCCGCAAGCGCAAGTCGTCGGCGGACGAGGAGGAGGAAGAGGACGACGAAGACGACGAGAACCCGCAGCCGATCAAGAAGACGGCACACAACATGATTGAGAAGCGGTACCGCACCAACCTCAACGACAAGATCGCGGCCCTGCGCGACAGCGTGCCCAGCCTGCGCATCATGTCCAAGAGCGCGCGCGGCGAGGACACGACGGAAGACCGCGAGGAGCTGCACGGGCTCACGCCGGCGCACAAGCTGAACAAGGCCACGGTAAGCGTGAGAGAGAGAGGAGAGAGAGAGGGGAGAGGAGAGGGGAGAGGAGAGAGAAAGGAGCGGACGAGAAAAGAGAAAGGAGCGAAGAGAGAGAAAGGAGCGAAGAGAGAAAGGAAGATGAACTGACGTCGCAGGTCCTGAGCAAGGCGACCGAGTACATCCGCCACCTCGAAAAGCGCAACAACCGGCTGCAGGACGAAAACGGCCAGATGCTGCAGCGCATCGCCGCCTTTGAAAAGCTCTTTATGCACGGCGCGCTCTCGGCACCCTCCGCCATGAACCCCATGGCCCACCAGACCGCCGCCGCGGCTGCGGCTGCTGCTGCCGCCGCGGCTGCCGCCATGCAGTTTGGCGGCGGCCCCGCGCCCGATCCCTCCGCCTTCATGATGGGCGGCGGCAGCGGCGGCGGCGGCGGCGGCGGCGGCGGTGGTGGCGGCGGTGCCACCCCCGGGTCCTCGACCTCTGCAGCCGGCGGCGACCCCCAGGGCATGATCCCGGTCCCCGAGGAGATGAAGCGCATCCTGCAGGCCCAGGCCGCCGCCGGCCGGCCCTACCCCGTTCCCCAGCAGCCCTTTTCGGCCTCTTCGCCGGCCATCATCCGCCAGCAGCAGCTCCAGCAGCAGCAACAGCAGCAACAGCAGCAACAGCAGCAACAACAACAACAACAGCAGCAGCAGCAGAACCGCTGGCAGACGACCGGGCCCTACCTCGGCAAGATGATGGTCGGCTCGCTGGCCGGCCTGATGCTGCTCGAAGCCGCGCGCGAGCAGGAAGGCGACCCGGAGCATACCCAGGGCCGCGGCCTCATGGCTCTTCCGCTGCCGCTGTCGCTGTCGCTGCCGCTGCCGCTGCCGCTGCCGCTGCTGGCCGCCGACGCCCGCATCGGCCTGGCCGGCTACACCTTCCCGGTCGCGCAGGTCCTGGCCTCGGCGCGGCTGCTGCTGCTCTTGGGCATGCTGCTCTGGGTCTTTGTGCCGTCGCTCCTCGCGGCCGTCGTCGCCGACGGAAAGAACCGGTTCTCGAGCTCCCGCTATGCCTTTTCGTCGTCGTCGTCGCCGTCGTCGCTGTCGTCGCCGTCGTCGCCGTCTCCTCTGCAGGCGGCGCCGTCTCTGGCCTCGCCCATCCACGTGCGGCGGCAGGCGTGGCTGACGTCGATCCAGACGGTCTGGGTGCCGCGGCACAGCTTTGTGCTCGAGGCGGCGGCGCTGGCGCTCAAGGCGGCCAAGCTGAGCCTGCGCAACGCCATTGGCGTGCACGGCTACCAGCTGCTGACGGGCCAGACGGCCGAGCAGGAGGCCGCCCGCGTCAAGGCCTGGCACATTGCCCTGGACGCCCAGCTGGCCGGCGGCGACGACGAGATCAACGAGGGCCGCCTGGCCCTGACCCTGCTGGCCTCGCGCACCCTGCCGGACACGCCGTTGCGCCTGATGCTCAACGCCCTGCACATCCGCGTGCTGCTGCGCCAGCTCGGCAACAACCGCCTGCTCAACCGCCTCGGCGCCCACTGGGCCCGCAACACGTGGAATGCCGCGCGCGAGCAGAACCTGCTGGCGCTGCAGCGGCGGCGCCGCCGGAGCTCGCCTTTTGCCGGCAACGGCCACGACCACGGTCATGACCACGACCACGGTCATGACCACGACCACGATCACGACCATATCAACGACCATGACAATGATCACGACCACGACGACCACGACGACCACGACAACGACGACAACGACGACAACCTGCTGCCCAGCCACCTGTCCGCCATCCTGGCCGAGGAGTGCGACAAGGTGCTCAGCGACGACGTCGTGCAGCGCGCCCACAACCTCGCCTTCAACCGCCCGACGACGGTGGGCGTGCCGGCCGCCGCCGCCGCCGACATGGACGGCATGAACGCCGTCGTCGAGGACCTGGCCGTGCGCTCGCCCCTCGACGCCGTGGCCGCCTGGTTCGCCAACCAGCTGGTGCACCGGGTCCTTTCGGGGTGTTTAGCCGGCGGCAGCCGGGGTGACCGCGAGGTCCGCGCCGGCGACCGTGCCCGGCTCCTCGACCGCGCCGCGCGCGTGGCCCCCATCGGCTCCAACGCCCAGCTGCGCGCCCAGGTCGCGCGCGCGCTGCTGGTCGAGGAAAAGCGCGGCGCCAGCATCGCCGTCGCCCTGCAGGCCCTGCGCCCCAGCGCCGCCGCCGACGACGACAACGACCTAGACCGGAACCGAAGCCTGCAGTTCGGCCGCGTCGTGCCGCCGCCGCTCATCGACACCCCCTTGGCCGCCGTGGCGCCCGACGCCGACGCCGTGTTTGCGCTGCGCTGCGCCATGGCCATGGCCCACCTGCAGCGCATTGACGCGTCGTCGTCCTCGCCGTCCCCGCCGTCCTCTTCGCCGGCCTCCCCACCGTCGTCCTCGCCGTTGTCCTCGCCGCCCCAGTCTGTGCTCGCCTCGGTCGACGCGCTGCTGCCCAGCGTCCAGGAGGGCACCTCGCTGCTGGCCTGCACCGCCGCCTTCCGCCTGATGCTGGCCCTCCACGCGCACGCCGCCGCCGCCACCGCCACCGCCACCGCCACCGCTGCCACCACCCCCTCCTCTCCCTCCTCCCCCTCCTCCTCGCGCGCCTGTGCCGTCGTGCTAGAGCGCCTGGCCGGCTCGCTGCGTCTCTGGATCGGCGGCCCGGCCGGCGACCGCTGCGCCCTGGACGCCGCCACGCGCCAGGACATGGTGCGCCGGTGTCTTGCCGTCACGCGCAGCCTCGTCGGCATGGACGCCGCCGACGCCGACGACGATGACAACGCCGACGACGACAAGAGCCCGGCCAGCGGCGCAGGCGAGCACGAGCGTTCTCGCTGTTGCTAAGCGTTTTGACTCTGTTTTCTTGCTTCTCGGCTTCTCGGCTTCTCGGCTTCCGGGTTGCCTTTTTAATGAACCCAGAACACGCGCCTCTCCTAGTATATTGTTTGATCTGCCCTGAATCTTGTTTTCTCTTTTGCGGGTTCTCTGTCGACCGCCGTCTTATTTGGCTCTTGGGAGGGTTCAGAATGGCAGAAAAGTTTCCCCGTGGTTGTTTCTTCGTGTTCGGTTTGCGCGTGTCTTTGTGCGCTGTGGCGTTGGAAGGGAAAGGGGGGGGGGGGGGCTACATACAAGGCAGCTTTACGTGTACGCAGAAGCGGTCGAACCCCCATTAGTGAAAAAAAAAGCGTGACGGGAAAAAAATATAGGCATATAATGGCATGATTCGTTGTGGTGATGCTCGTTTTTGTTTTTTTGCAGTGACCAGTCTACCAGTCTAGTAGTCTACCAGTCTAGGACGCTGCTGCCGCCGCCGCCGCCGCTGCCGCCCACGGCGACTCCGGCGTGGTGCACTGCCGGCCCGGTTGCCAGCGGCCGCACGCCGGCCCGCTTGGGGGGCCGGAAGCCCGGGTACTGCAGCTTGCGGTCCAGCTCGGCAAACGGCGACGGCCCTGCCTCGCCGGCCCTGAGCCGCCACCGCGCCGTGCCCAGGGCGGCGTCGAGCTCGGCGGCCGGCGGGAGCCGCACGTAGATGCGTGTTTTGCGTGGTTTCTTCTTGTCGTCGCCGTCCGGCGGCTCCTCGCGGGCCTCGGCCTGAAAGGTGGCCAGGCTCAGGCCGCTGGCGGCGTCGCTGCGGCACGCGCCCGTGGCCAGGTCAAAGTTGCGCTTGTGCAGCGGGCACGAGATCCAGGGGCCGGCCGGGCTGGCCGGGCTGGCCGGGCTGGCCGGGCTGGCGGCGTCGGCGGCGGCGGTGCCGGCGGCGGCGGCGGCCGACGGGTCGTCGCCGACCAGGCCGTCGGACAGGACAAAGGCGCGCTTGTGCGGGCACATTTGCTGCGTCGCGTAGTAGCGGCCGCGCACGCGGAAGAGGGCGAGCTGGGTGTCGCCGAGCTTGAGGGTGGCCGAGGCCACGTCGTCGCCGTCGGCGTTGCCGTTGACCCCGTCAAAGTAGCTGGCGTCCAGCACGGGCTGCCAGTGCAAGGAGGACCAGCGGCCGTTGAGGCTCTGGAAGTGGCCGCGGCGGAGGTCATTGTCGGCCGGGGTGCTGCTGTTGTCTGGCGAGGAAGCAGACAAGGCCGGCGGTGGCGGCGCAAAGGCGGGCCGCTGCTGCTGGCGCTCGGTCTCGCGCTCGGCCACGCCGTCGAGCGTGTCGGGCGTGTTGGCAAACTGGCGGAAGCGGGCGCACAGGTCGGGGTCACGCACGGCCTCGGCCCACTCGTCAAAGTACGAGTCGACCAGCTGCTGCATCTGGGCCTCGAGCTCGGCGGCCAGGCCCAGCTTGTCGTGGACGACGACGTCGCGCAGATAGCGGATGCCGCCGGGCAGCTGCTCGATCCAGCGGGCGGTGCGCTGCAGCCGGTCGGCCGTGCGGATGTAAAAGGCCAGGTAGCGGTCGAGGAGCGGCACCACCTCGGCCGGCGGGACGTCGCGCGCCAGCAGCTCGGCGTGCCGGGGGGTCGCGCCGCCGTTGCCGCCGACGAAGATGTTGAAGCCTTTTTCGGTGGCAATGAGGCCGAAGCTGGGGGTTAGAGAGAGAAGAAGGAAGAGAAAGAAGAGTAAGAAAGGAAAGACGGAAGGAAGAAGGAAGAATGAAGAAGGAAGAAGGTGAAAAAAAGAAAAGAAAGAAGAAAGAAGAAAGAAGAAAGAAAGAAAGAAAGAAAGAAAGAAAGAAAGAAGGAAAGAAAGAAGGAAAGAAGGAAGGAAAGAAAAAACACACTCCTTGCTCTGTGCTTCGGCACACTCGCGCACGCAGCCGCTGACGCCGCCCTTGATCTTGTGCGGCCCGCGGATGCTCTTGTAGCGCTCCTCGAGGCGCACGGCCATGCCGACCGAGTCGCCGACGCCGTAGCGGCACCAGGTGGTGCCGACACAGCTCTTGACGGTGCGCAGCGCCTTGGCATAGGCGTGGCCGCTCTCCATGCCGGCGTCGACCAGGCGGCGCCAGATGTCGGGCAGGTCCTGCTTGCGCGCGCCAAACAGGTCGATGCGCTGCGCGCCCGTGATCTTGGTGTAGAGCCCGTAGTCGGCCGCAACCTGGCCCAGCACCACGAGCCGCGCCGGCGTGATCTCGCCGGCCGACACGCGCGGCACCACGCTGAAGCTGCCGTCGCGCTGCATGTTGCCCAGGAAGCGGTCGTTGGTGTCCTGCAGCCCGTGCGCGCCGCCGCCCAGCACGTGCCCGTTCCAGAGGCTGGCCAGGATGCTCGCCACCACCGGCCGGCACACTTCGCAGCCCACGCTGTCGGCCCGCTCCCCGGCCGCGCCCATCACCGCCGCCAGCGTCCGCAGCCCGCGCACCGCCGCAATGTGGTACAGCTCCGCCCGGCTGTGCCGGAAGTGCCCGCACAGCCGCTTGCTGACCTCGCAGCCCGCCGCCGCCATCGCCCGCCGGAACACCCCCGTCACCAGCGGCACGCAGCCGCCGCAGCCCGTGCCCGCCTTGGTGCACGCCTGCACCTCGCCCATGCTGCGGCACCCGCCCTCGGCCACCGCCGCCACCACCGCGTCCTTGCTCACGTTGTGGCACGAGCACACCTGCGTGTCGCCGTCGAGGTCGTCGCCGTCGCCGTCGCCGTTGCCGTCGCCGTTGCCGTCCCCCCCCTCCGTCCTCGCGCCCACCATCAGCGCGCCCGGCGCCCGGTCCAGCTCCTTTTCCTTCTTGACCATGCCCACGAGCTTGGCGTAGTCGCGCGTGTCGCCAATCATCATGCCGCCCAGCAGGTACTTGCCGTCGCTGCTGAAAATGTACTTTTTGTACACCCGGCCAAAGGGGTCCTTGAACGTCAGCGCCTTGGTCTCGGAGGCGCCAGAGCCAGAAGACGTGCCGTGCTCCTGCTCCTGCTGCTGCTGCTGCTGCTGCTGCTGCTGCTGCTTCTTCCGCTGCCGCGCCTTGCCCGGCAGCGGCCGGCTGGGCCCGTCGCGGTCGGCGAAAAAGTCGCCAAAGCTGGCCACCTCCACCCCGAGCAGCTTCAGCCGTGTGCTCACGTCCGGCCGCCCAAAGCTCCGCGGCCTGTGCAGCCGCGCTTGCGTCAGGTTGAACGCCAGCACATCCGCCATCTCCACCCCCGGCCCGATCAGCCCAAACGTCTGCCCGCGCCAGCTCGCGCACTCGCCGATCGCGTAGATGCCGCTCACGCTGGTCTGCAGGTCGTCGCCCACCACGAAGCCGCCGCCGCCGCTGCTGCTGCCACCGTCCTCTCCGGCACAGCGGATGCCCGGGCCGTCCGCCAGCTCGTCGCGGGGCCGCACGCCAACCGCAAAACACAGCGTGCTGCAGGCCATGACCTCGCCGTCTTCGAAGCACACCCCGGTCACACGCCCACGCCCGCTGCCGCCGCCGCCGCCGCCGCTGTCGTCTGTGCTGATGCTGGCCACGCGCTTGCCCAGCTTGACCTGCACCCCCAGCTCCCGCACCGCCTCCACCACCAGCCCGCCCGCCTCGCCGTCCAGCTGCCGGCTCAGCACCCACCCGTTGCGCTCAATGACCACCACCCGGTCAAACGAGCCCAGGTCCAGCAGGGCCTTGGCCGCCTCCAGGCCCAGCAGCCCGCCGCCGACCACGGCTCCTACTTTCTCATCCGTTGTCGCTGTCGCCGTCGCCGTCGCTGTCGTCGTCGACGTCGCCGCTGCCGCCGTCGCTGCCGCAGCATTGGCACCCCCTCCCCCAAGCCCCGAGGCAAAGGCAATCAGCCTCTCCAGGTCGCCAATGCTGCGGTACACAAACACGCCCGCCGCGTCGTGCCCGGGCGTGTGTCTCGGCAGCACCGCGTCCGAGCCGGTGGCCAGCACCAGAACGTCGTAGCTCTCCTCGTGGCCGTCGTCGCAGACCACCGTCTTGTCCTCGGCCCGGATGGCCGTGACTTTGCAGCCTGTGCGGTACCGCAAAGCGCCCTTGGCCTTGCTGTCATACTATCGGCGTAAGCACGCTGTCCAGTTATGCACACGGTCTAGACAACTTGGAGAACACACCCAGTCCTGTGGATTCAGGTACAGCTTCTCGGCTTGTCGGTGGCCAAAATATGTCGTCAGCCCGACCCGGTTGTATGCCAGGTGCGGCTCCTCGCCGAGCACCACCACATTGTACTCGCGCGTCCGCTCGTCCAGTTTCAGCAGCTTTTCTCTGTAAATGTGTTAGACAGCCTCGGCGGCTTCCAGCCGGCCGGCTCTGCTCTGCCTGGCGCCACACAACTTACACGAAGCTGAGGCCCACCATCCCCAAGCCTACCACGACCACCTTTTTCCGCTCGGCTGCCATGTGGGCGTTGAGGTGCGCACACGTGGCTCAAGTGACTAGGGAAGACCCAGATATAGCCTGGCATGAGCCACTCTCAAGCAGGGATTCTGATAAAGCCCTTCAGCAGTATAGGAAAAGCTGCGGGAGTAACCAAGACACACACACAAGGTCGCCCGAGCCAACAAAGCAGACAGGCTGTAATGACTTTGGGGACAGTAGACGGAAACTAAAACGTCTTTTGGGAGCCCTCTGAGCTCGTGCTCTTCACCGTATCCGCTCTTATGTACCTGGGCCAGCGCACCACGGCTCCGCTGCGGCCGGAGATTCGCATTTCCGCCATAGCATGCGAAAAGCCCCTCATCTAGATTCAGGCTTATGCCGCGCCTCGCCGGTTGCTTCAACGCTGTCTGTCATGTTGTCAGAAGGACACTGTGGGGGCGCCGATAACACTAGCAGAGAGCCGCGGAGAAACACTTGCAACTTTCGAGAAGCGTAATTTCCGGAGAACCTCAAAAGCTTGAGTGTGCGAGGCTGCTTTTGCTGCTTGTCCTGGTTGTCAATCACAGTCAGTAATAAAAGATGCAAGATTAGATCACCAATTCAGAGACGTTAAAGTATCCAAGATTTCTCAAAGCATCAAGATCAAAATCATATTTCAAAATATCCAAAAGATCAAAGCATCAAGAGAAACCAAGCTTTTCAAAGATCAAAGCATCAAACCAAAGTATCAAAGATCAAAGTATCAAAAGCAGTATCAAAAGGTATCAAAAGTTGCGTCGCCATGAAAAGAATCGTCATAAACGGTCGTCTTCTCTAGTTCTCCAGATCGCGACCACCGGCCTGTATGATAAACACACTGGCCTTTAAGCTGCAAGACACAACGCGGGCGCCCGCAGCACCAATGGTCCTGCGCAGATCAGAGCCAGACGACGACGCCTCGCCAGAGGCACCGACGCCGTCACCAAAGCGCTGGTGGCGGCGGCCAAGCACAATGATATCACCGGCATTCCGGACGCCCTTGCCGACGACATCGCCAGCGCAAACCACAACCTCGTCCAGCATGCGAGACGCCGGCCCGCCCACCGACACATCACGGAACTCCACGCGGCCGGACAGCTCGC
Organism: Graphilbum cf. rectangulosporium; assembly: GCA_019925645.1. NCBI lineage: Eukaryota > Fungi > Ascomycota > Sordariomycetes > Ophiostomatales > Ophiostomataceae > Graphilbum > Graphilbum cf. rectangulosporium. The sequence continues at coordinate 87,794 of JADHKI010000019.1, forward strand.
CCGGAAGGGACGAACGCAGCATGGACAAAAAGCCAAGATCGCCGGCCGACGGCTCCGCCTGCACGGCCGCCGCCTTGGCCGTGCTGCCCGGCACAATGACTTGAGACACAGCATCGTCCCCGCCTGCCTCCTCCTCCTCCTCCTCTGCCATCACACCGCCGCAGTCAAACTGGACAATGGTGGCGGACACCGTCTTGTTCTTGGCCAGCTGGAGCACGAAGCGCAGCGCCACGCGGTCGTCCGCTCCACCAAAAAAGGGGAAGAAGATGCGATGCGTCTTGTTGGCGACGGGCAGGGTGGCCGGCTCGCGCTGACTGTGGGCCGATATGATGGACAGGGTGCGCCGCAGCGGCGGGTGCTCGGCACGCGGAGGCGAGCCACCGAGGCCGTTGTCGATGAATATGCCCGTGCTACACACGGCCTTTTCCAGAGCACCACGCACAAAGTCAAGGTGCGCCCGGTCCTCAAAGCGGCTGGACGCCGCGCTCGAGGAAAGTGCATCCAGCTGGCCGTCCGACACCAGACCCCGTTCGCCCCATGGAATGAGGACAAAGTCCGACGACATCTCGGACGCCTCCGTGGCCAGCGTCTCGGGGTAGGCCGCCGCCGCCGCCACGGCTACATGACCGGACACGGCCACATCCTGCAGCTGCGAAAAGGTCCGAAACGTGTTCACCACCGGGTCGCGGCCCACCAGCTCGTCGACCTCGGCCATTTTCATGACCGAGGAAGTCCGCTCCGTAAGCTCGTGGATGCGCATGCCGTGTACGTGAAGATGGCGGTGCCGGGCCGCCACCACATGCTGAACACCCTCTTTACTGTCGGCCTGGACTGCCGGCTCGGGCTGCGCGTCGGCGTGGCCCAGGAGAGAGATCAGCGTGAACAGGCCGGGCAGGCTGTCCAGGCGCAGGTAGACCAGCATGCGGCGAATCTGCGTCTGGCTGAGCTTGTCAAAGGACGCGGGCTGGCTCGGGGCCTCTTCGGAGCCGATCGGGTTGCCCTCCCAGTCCACCTCGCCCCGGCGATACTTGTCCACCTTTTGCTGGTAGGAGAGCGGGTAGACGAGCTTGGTCAGCGGCGTCGTGGCGACAGTCGTCACCAGAGCCATGACAACGAAAATGGTAAAGGTACGCTGCGACAAGATCTTGGCCTGGAGACCAATGTTCTTTTGCGGCAAGTTAGCACATATGGAAGGGGAGATGGGGGGAGGGGGAAGAGAGGGGGGAGAGGTAAGGGGGCCTCATAAGCGTAGACGGAAGCGTATCTTACCAGCACAATGAGCTCGACGAGACCCTTGCAGCTCATCAGAACGCCAATGCTAAAGCTCTCCCGCCAAAACATGTTGCAGAGCCGCGCCGACAGGGTGCCGCCAATGATCTTGCCGGAAAAGGCCACGGCAATGACGCCAATGACATAGGCCCACGTGATGCCGTTGTCCAGCAGGCCCAGGTTGGTGCTGAGGCCGGAGAGGGCAAAGTAGAGCGGGAGAAAAAAGGCAGACACGAAATCCTCAATCTTCTCCGTCAGCTTAATGGTGAAGCCGTCGTCGTGCGGGCAGATGATGCCGACCAGGAACCCGCCAAAGATGGGGTGCACGCCAATGCTGCCGGTGAACCAGGCCGAGGTGAGCACCAGCAGGATGGTGACGCAGACCATGGCCTCGGAGGGGCCGTTCTGGAGGCTGCCGTTGCGCTTGAGCAGGGCCACAAAGAGCGGCCGCACCAGAAAGACCAGGAACAAGCACCAGCCAAAGACACAGAGCAGCGCATACAGAGCCGTCAGGCCGCTGGCGTTGTTGACCAGCGACACACACAGCGCCAGCAGGATCCAGCCGATAACGTCGTTGCCGACGCCGGCCGCCAGCACGGTGACGCCGACGGTGTTGCCGAGCAGGTTGAGCTCCGTCAGGATGCGGCACAGCACCGGGAACGCCGTGATGGCCAGGGCCGTGCCGATGAAGAGCCCAAAGATGGCAAAGCGGATGGGCTTGGTGCCGTCCTCGCCGCCAAACTCCTTGTACAGCCCCCAGGCGATGGCGTAGCCCAGGCCAAACGGAACCACCATGCTGGTCAGGCTCACGCTGAGGGCTATGCGCCAGTTGCGCTTGAACAGGCGCAGGTCGACCTCCAGGCCGGTCAGGAACAGGAACAGGATCAGGCCCAGATTGGCCACGTTGTTGAGGACGGGCATGCCAGCCGTGGGGAAGATGTTGCTCTGGAAGCCGGGAACGCGCATCATCACGGACGGGCCGAGCAGGATGCCGCCAATGACCTCGGCGATGACACGCGGCTGGCCGAGGTACCGGAGCGGGTAGTGCAGCAGCCGGCAGAATATGATAATGATGGCGGCCTGCACGATGAAGAGCATGATGGGGTTGCTGGCGTTGTAGGTGATGGGGTTGGCGCCATCGAGGATGCCCGACTGCGATGCCACGCGGGTCGCCGACGCCGTGGCCGTGGCCGACACCGTGGCAGCCGCCGCTACTTTGGACACCACCGTCGTGGTGACCGTCGCCGTGGTGGTGGTGGCCATGGCGGCAAAAATTCTTGCGGTGAAGCCTCAATCAGAGCATGAAGAGCTCAAAGAAGCAGAACGATGCCCCTCCCTGGAGCTCAGGCGCATCAAGAGAATGCCCACGTGTGCAGCTGTGCTCGGGCGGCCCAAGGTACTCTGCTCTCTGCTGCTCCCTCCTTGTTCTCAGCCAAGGGACGCTGTCGTCACTGGAGAGAGGAGGAGTCGAAATTCGGGGGCAATGAAGAAGAAGAAAAGGCGGCCTGAGAATGGCAAACCAGTTCACGGCGCGAGAGGAAGGCACGTGGGCCGGTATCTTACAGAACAAAGCGCTATTATCCTCGCTTGTGGCTAGCTCCTGCCTTATCAGTACGAGGAACCCTTGTTTCGTGGCCATCCTGGCTTGGCATCATTTGAGCAGGTATTTGTCCACGGCGCTATTTTCAATTTTACACTGCTGCCTTGCAAACCGGTCAATAATAGCGTGTACGTAGGAAAGTCAACCAGGAACGAATGATTTGTAGAGCTGCAGTTTACCGCTTCAACTTGTCTAGTTGGGGTGGTGTAGGTCGCTCCTTACTCCCCAGAGCCTTGTCCACTTTTTTGAAACGCTGATCGTGGAGAAACTTACCCAAACTTATCTTACCCAACCTGGAGTCAACCTGGAGTAGAACCTCCGACTACTTCCTGTGGGACTGCGAGTGCATGCTGCAGGCGGCTCACTTGCCAAACATCTCAAATCAGGGCACCCGTAGATTGTCTGCTTGATCCGGGATCAGGGCATATACGAGGATGATTGGGGCTAAGTGGGACTCGATGCCCCAAGGCTTCGCTATCGCTATCGTGATTTGGGAAACAAAGTAAACTCTTATGGTGCACTCAAAGAGCCTACTTGAGCAGGCACATGCCCTCGGGAATGATGTACATGAAAAGTTTAGAGTATATACATTGTCAGAAGACTTTGGTCAACTCAGGCATAAGATATACAGGCTGGGGCTCAGCGTTTTCCATGATGGAAATGCACAGAGGCGCTGATCCAAAGTGCTCCCTCCTCAGCTCCGCTTTCTTCCCTTCGCTTTGCTGTTTTGTTGGCGTCGTATCGCACTTGACGTTTGTCATGTTGGATGTAATGGCCAAGATGAGAGACAAAACAGCCAAACGTGATAGGGAGAGAAAATCAACCGACTTTGGCGAGAAAAGGCCTTGTCGCCCCGGCTCCCCAGCTAGCCAAACCTCCCTGGCCGGAGATTCAGTCTCTGTGGCATTCTTGATGCCCTCGCAATGTGACCCTTGCCGGGAGAGGCAACCCTGTATCATAGCCTAATAACTTTTTTTTTTGCCTCTCCTCACATCCTCCTCACGTTCTCGCCCTCGATGAACGCCAAAGCCAACGCCGCCCACTTTGTACAAAGACGCCTTGTTCTAAAAGATAAAGCAGGGAACCCTCTTTCCCTTCCGCCGTGGCCCTGCACACTCTTTTCCGGCCGTCGCAAAGAGTACACAAAAAAATGTTACAGGATTTGTCGTTTCCTCCTCTTATACACGTAAATGAACGGCCCTTATGGAGAACCACATTGCAGCGTCGACTCGTTATGAACCAAGCGAAATGAGAGAACGAACAATAAAGATGCGGAAAGGTGTAACTGAGCAAGGAAACAGAAAATACGGGGGGAGCACCAAACAATAAAGCCATACCTAAGTAACAGAAACAGAAAATAGTGATCCCAGCCGGTTTATCCCTTCTAGAAATCAGATGCCTCATACGACCTGACCTGCCTACCAAAGGAAAAACAGAAACAATTAGGTAGACAGCGATATGTGTTGAACGCCGCCCAAGCCTTGCATGACAGCAATATCGCTTGGAGCCCGCAATGATTTTTAATAAAAAGACCAAAAAGATGTACTGATGAAATAGATGCGAGGGATGAGAGGGAGGGGGAAGAGGGAAGAAGGAGGGGGGAGAGGGAGGGGGGAGAGAATGAGAGTATTGCCGAAAGGGGGCCACGAATATTGGTGCACTCTTGTGACAAGAATAAAAAGAGAGTATAAAAGAGAGAGAAAGAAGGAGTCAACCGAGATTGGGGACCAAAGTGCAAAGATGACCTATACACCCGTCAAAAGGGTATATGGCATATAAGAGGGAACCAACGAAAGTGCTTGCACCCTCTCCTGTGACCCGGGTTGGTTGATTCTTGTCTGGTTCTGTCGGTTCGTTCTTGTTTTTTTCCGGCATTTTTTGGGTTCTTGTCTCCTTCGGGTTCTTGTTTCTTTGGGTCCTTGTCTTCTGGGTTCTTGTCTTCTGGAGTTCTTGTCCTTTTAGTTTTCGTGTTTCGCGTTTTCTCTCCTTCCGGCGCCTTGCCAAATTCGAAAGCCCAAGCCAACTTTTTGCCTTCCGGAAATGATGTGCTAAAACGGTGCCATGCTGCGGATAGATGATATTTTTGCAAAGTCGACGGCTCTCGCGCCCAAACGTCCATCAGCTTGCTTTGTGAAGTGGTTGTAATGGTTGTGAAGGAGTTGTCGGTTCGTCTGAAGCTGCTCGCTCATGCTCATGGTGCAAAGATGCAGAGGATTTGGTGTGTCCCAATCGAAACTTAAATGGTCGGGTGGCCACTGCCAGAGTCTGCAATATTGTCGGAGAGGTTGATGAGCAGCTGGGCAAGACAGCGTTTGGTTGCGGCGTCGTCGCGCAGCACCGCTGAAAAGGTGGCATCGCGGAGTGGCTCGGGAAGACATTGGCGCAGAGCCTCACGCGCGCGGGCATTATCCGAGAGTCTAGGGGAAAGAGAAAAGGTCAGTCTGAGCCGCACGAGCGCAAGGGTATGGCAAAGCACGGCCAGGAGGCGACGGAGAATAGTTTGCGTGCTGACGACGTACCGCAAGAAGCATCGCACAACGTGCTTCAGGAGACGGGCCGTCTGCTGCTCAACCAGCTGTCCAACCATGTTACTGAGGACGGTGCCGACAGCATAGAAGCGCTCGTAGGTAGCACAGATGTAGTTGAGCCCGTTGTCGTCCAGCAGGATTTTCTGGACAATGAAGATAGCCACAGTCTTACTTAGTTCGGACCCGGTCTCCATGATACGGAGACACAAAGGGATAATCTCCGTCGTTAGCAAGAAGTTGATCACTTCTGACGAGTCGTTCTTAACAAGGGCACCGATGACGCCGAGCGAAGTGAGGCGCAGATACTCAAACGGACGTGACTTAGAGGTCGTGTTGAGAAAGGGGTAGAGAAAGAGCGGGATATGGGCTAGACGCGGCACAGTCAGCCGGGAGGTTTTTCCCACCACCACAAGAGAGATCAACGTAATGATGCCGTCTTACCGCTCAAAAATAGCGTCCGTGTCTCGTTGTGCGAAGCCACACACTGCAGCAGCGCCAGCGCATTGCATACCCGGTTCGACGCCGCTGCCGTCAGCTGCGATGGGTTCAGAAGCGAGTAGACCGAGATGATTTCTTGCAGAAGAGATGTCATGACACCTACATACGGGCGCGGTTAGCAAGGTAGGTAGGAACTGGAAAGCAGTCAGTCACGCTTGGCCTGAGCCCATCTCGGCTTACCAAAAGAGTGCCACAGAATCAGCGCGAGCTCGGGCACCTGTTCCCGTTTCTTACTCAGTTCAAGCAGGGCAGCCTCGCGCGTGTTCTCGTTGAGCAGATCTGCAATGTAGCTCATCGTGCGCCGGTTTTCTTCCGACACAGAGTCCATGCTGCCATCGCCGTGTCCGTTCCCGCTGTTTCCATTTCCGGCTCCGGCACCGCCTCCCCCTCCGAGAACACCGGCAGTGTTTCCATGTGGTCCATTCAGTATGCGATTGTAGTGCTGCAGCTGGTGCTGATGCTGCTGCTGCTGTTGGTGTTGTTGTTGCTGCTGCTGCTGCTGCTGCTGCTGATGCTGCTGTTGCAGAGCCGCAGTGGCGGCGGCGGCTGCGGCGGCGGCTGCTTGCTGCTGGTGGTGGTGTGTGTGCATCCAGGCCGCCGAGTCCTGAGGCGTGTACTGGTGGTGGCTGTATATGTGCGTATTCGGCATCATGGTGAAAATCGGGAGGCACGGCAAGGCGCCCGGACGGACAAGCACGGTGAGATTGTCGCTTTGCACAGGTTGGATTGCGCTTCTGAGCTCCGAGTATCGTGAGATCCTCGGGGATTTTGGTCGAGGGCCGATTTCGGAACGCACTGCCGGTATGGTTGCTGCTTGCTCCGCGTAGATGCGCGCTGTCGGGTCAAAGAGGCAGAATGGAATGGACAGGTTCGTCGTATCTGTTGCAAAAAAGGTCGGCGTAGAGGGCGCCCAGACGGAAAGACGTCGATACCGATAACGGGGCCGCAGCGCGTTATGACTCGCTCTCTCTCTCTCTCTTCGGGGAGAAAGGGCACGAAATGACCGTTGTGGCGGGTTATGGACTTCGGCCCCAGAAGACGGCGGCGTGCGTGCAATGGCGATGGGCAGCACTGGGCATTTGCAGTGAGGTGAGGTCCGTGGCAAAAAAGGGCGCTGTGAGTGGTCGTGGATGTTTGGTATGGAGTCTGTGTGTGAGCTTTTTGTTCCGGCAGGAAGAAGGCAGAGAAAGAAAAAGAAAAAAGGAAGGCCCTGGTTGGAGAGAGAGATTGACGGCTCCGCAGAAACACCCATAACTCCCCCTCCTATCCTCTCGGCTTTGACCAGTGGCGGCCATCGAAACAGGCAAAGAGTGGAGCAAATGGATTCTGCGCATTGCTACGTGTGCTGTAAGTTGCCATTGCTAGCTTGCCAAAGTAGGCAGGAATCGCGCACGGACCATACTTATTAGGCTATCTTCACTCTCCCACGACGCTCGGGCACAATCAAACAAAGCCAGGCCCATCACGCCAAAATCGGTCACGTGTGCCGCATTGGTCAAACGGCTTTGAATCAGGAGATGGAGCCCCAATGAATGCAAAGGTCGTGACAATTCTCATTAAATGCTAAGCTATGTAAGCCTTTCAAGAAGCGACGACATGGCTATGTGTGTGTGTGTGTGTGTGTGTGTGTAGTGGTGGGGAGGGGAAGAAATTGAGAACCGAAAAGCCGAGAGTATGACAGAAAAAAAGGATTAAAAAAGCAAATCGGAATGAAATGAGACAAGGCGCAGCGGGCCAGTCTGGTGGAGGTCCGCGTTATGGCAAGTCAGCCTGGCCTTTCCCCAGTCCGCTGCTGTCATAGCCCTCAGGTCCTCCCAAAATTTTCTATATTAAGAATAATTGTATAGTTGGTGCAATGAAATAGCAATAAAAGACCACAGTCGTGCATCCGCGTAGAAAGAAGGAGCAGCATAATAAGCCAGGCCAAAAAAGAGGGAAAAGCTCTGGCAGAGTTTGAGACAAAAAGGATAAAGTCCTGTCTGAGGACGACGGCGTTGTAAGCTTTAGACGCGTGCTGAGCGAGCAAGCTTTCAAACGCGTGCTGAGCGAGAAGAAGCGAAGCCGGACAACGCTTTGGATTTTTTGGGCGAGTATAAGTCCCTTTTGTTCAAAGCTTGAGCTCATGTAGGATGTGATCGGCCATGTTCTTGTACTGCCATGTATTTCCGCTGAGCCGTTTGAATTGAATGCCATGGAGTGAAAAAACGGGCACCTTGACGATGAAGATCTCAAACTCCAAAACGAGGTTACCCCCCATATCGGAGCGCACATGCGTGGTCGTTTCGCCAGCGGTGGGCATGCGCCTCGCAGATTCGCCGAGTCCCAACCTGGGATCGCTATCATCTGAGATATCAGAGTTGGAGTAGTCGGGCGCCCTGCCGGTCCCGGGTGTTCGAGGCGTTGAAGGGCCCCTCTCAACATTTTCGCGCACGTCGTCCCGGTCACGCTCTCCTGCCCGGAGCGCACTGAAACTGAAACGCCCCCGGTGGCCGGGTCCGGACGCCGGAGGGCTGCTGGGGCCGTCGGTCACCTTTTGAATGTCGATGCTAGGCGAATGGCGACAGCTGAAGCCTCCCTTGATCTCTACATACTCCACGCCAAGCTGCTTCAGGACTCTCTTGATATCAGCACGAATCTCGCGGACCGGCTTTGTCGAAGTTGTCGACACACTAAAGAGGCCCTTGAGATAGACGGGCTTGTCGAGGTCAAAGTCGGTCAAACGCTCGTTGGATTGTCCGCTCTGCTCCCCAAAATCCGCATCTGTCTCTTCGGGAACGTTGGCTTCCCGGCTCCGCTCCTCTTCAAAGCGTTGGCGTCGAGCTTTGATACTCTCCATACGGGCATGGCCAAGCGGGGTGGACCGCAAGGAAACGGACCGCCCGTGCATAGCACCGGTCGGACGCTGGTCGTTCTGTATCTTTTCTGCCCCGGCAGATTGGTCCGAGCCGCTGGTTGGTGGCGGATCCTTGGCGACTCTGCCGGCAGACCCGCCTATTGGGCGGTGGCGGCTCATTTCGGCTGAACTGACGCTGGTAGAGCGGCCAAGCCCTTTCTTGCTGTCCACACCGGCCGCACCTGCAGACAAAGGGGGCCGAAGAAGGTCACTGTGGTGTGGCTGACTGCTTCCGGATCGTAAGTGAGGAGTAGGTTCTTCCCGGTCACGACGGCTTCGCCGGATGCTGAAGCTCTTCCGAGGAAGACCTGGGCTTTGCTGACTGTGTGGCGGCTGGGTCGGTTCAGACGGCGAGTGGACGTGCACCACTGGCGGGTAGGAACGGTCTTTCTCGGACCGCTCGGGGTCCTTGGGACGTCGTCGGGTGCTGAAGCGTCTCAAAAGTCCGGCGGCGGCGCTCTCTTTCCGCGGCGCGTCCAGATGGTGGTCCGGCCCGGCAGTAGGAGACAACAGGGCACCACCGCTTGCACCCGAGACTGCTTTACCCTTGATGTCTGGCGCATCATCTTCTCCGTGTGTTCGCGCACGAGGGCGGGTCCTACCGCCTGTGGCCTTTTCCCCGGGCATCTCATAGGCGGAGGAGTTGATGTGCGCCTCCTGGGGAGGAGCGATCTCCGGTATAGACGCGCCCTTTTCTTTTTGGGCCGCGGCGCCGGGATTGCGCTCCTGCTGGTCACGCTCCTTCTTCTCCCTGACCAGATAGTAGACGGATATCAAAGGGCTGTATGCATTCAGCGGGTCGGTGCCCATCAACAAGCCTTCGGAACTGGGCGTGCTGAGAGCGTCACGGCTGCTGGTGGAATTGCGACGCTTGTAGAAGTCAAGGTTGAATCCTCGCCTCTTTTCGGCTTCTTTAGGGGGCTGGGGCAGTTCCTTTTCTTTCTGCAGCTGACGCACACTCTGCTGGTAGGCTTCGGATTCGATGATCCGTGTCAAGTTACCCCTGATGGACTCGGGAGGGCCAAAGTTGAATCCGGTCATGGAGTTGATGACGTCCTGGTCGAGCGGAAGGGAGAGAGGCTCACGGCGCGGTAGATAGTTTTCGGGTGGGCCACTGTAGCCCTTTACCATCCAGGGATGGTTCATGACTTCATGCATGGTCGCTCGGGCTTTGGGGTCCACGACCAGCATGCGAGACAGCAGGTGCTTGCACTCTACAGGCATCATGTTAGCGCGCGTGGGCCTGCAAAAAGGCAACAACACACAGAAGCAACAAAGGAGACGGTAGAGGGGTGCGCGTACCAGCTGATATCCATGCAGGATAGTCGACAAGACCCTTTTTGATCTTGTTGTGCAGCGCCGGTATGCTCTGATCGTCAAAGGGGACCTTTCCGCACACAAGAACATACAGCACAATGCCGAAACTCCAGACGTCAACCTCGGGGCCTGTGTACGCTCGTGCCTGCAAAAGCTCGGGGGCAGCAAAGTATAAACTACCACAAAAGGTTTTGAGATGACCCCGGGGGGCGAAGAGGTTGCTCAGGCCGAAATCAATGATTTTGATATCCCCGACCTTGCTGATGAGAATGTTCTCAATCTTGAGATCGCGGTGAACAATGCTATTCCGGTGGCAGTAATCCAGGGCGCTGGCAATCTGGCGACAAAACTTGCGGGCGGGCTTCTCCTTGAGCTTCCCGTGTGAGATGATGTAGTCGAGCATCTGGCCACCGTTGACATATTCAAAGAGCATGTACCAGTGGTGGTTGGTGCGGACGACGTCCCGCAGGCCGCATATGTATGGGTGATTGAGCAGTGTGACAATGGCGGCTTCTCTGGCCGTTCTGATCTCCTTGGACTGATCGGCACGCTCTTTCTCGGCGCGCGTTAGGTGTCCGTCGTCAGGCGAGCCGCGTGGGATGATCTTACAAGCAACCTGTGAGGTGAAGAGGTGAGCAACTGAGCCACGATCACGCGCGTGAATGCTACGGGCTAACAAACCGTACCTGTTCGTTGCTGTCTTCCTTTGTGGCCAGCCGCACTTTGCCCATGCTTCCGGCGCCAATGACCTTGCCCAGAATCCATTTGCCCGATGATGTGGGAATGGTCGTGCGCGACTTGGTCGGCCGCGACCCGGATGCTTTGGCGTCAGCGCTTCGTTCTTGCTGACGGCTGCTGCTGCCGCCGTTTCGGTTGCTGCTGCTTCTATCGCCACCGCTGGGGACTTCCTGCGCCATGTCGGCCGGTGGTGGTGCCTGTTGGGAAGAAGTCTGGCCAGTCGTGTGGGAGGATCGGTGGCGCGAAGAGGATCGCTGGCTTGAGTGGCGATGGGGACGAGACGAGGCGTCGGGCGCAGCGGATGAAGAAGGCGGCTGTCGCGTATCGCGACTTGAGCTTCGCCGCGAAGGGTTCGTGGGGGCTTCGCCGTGGGTGTTGCTGTCGCCGCTCGCAGCGCTGGTGGAAGCGTAGTGGTAAGAAGATGAGTGGTGGCGGTGGTGGTGCGGCTGCTGTTGCGAAGCCGCGCGCACGGGCATACCGGGCGTATGGCCCGATGCCGATGATGACGGGCGGGACCGAGACGACTGCGACCGTGAAACGGAGCCGTATTTGGCGCGGGCCGATGATGGAAGAGAGGCGGCATCGGCGCCGGAGGACACGGCCGTCGACATTGTGCCTGCCGTGTTTCTGGTGATGATGTCGATGTTGTCGCGAAAGTCGGGAGGGCGAAAGCGACTAGGAGACAGGAAGAGAGAGAGAGAGCGAAAAAATAGAGGGCGACGCAGATAGCCTGTGGGTGGAATGCCGAGAGAAGAGGGGGGGGGGGATGATGTACAGACGAGAAGGAGATGCGGCAAGGAAGAAAGCAGAATCGCAGGCGGGAGAGGCAGCGCTGTGGGACACTGAAATAACTCTGGCAGCTCCAAGGGCGTTGGTGCTAGGGCAAGAACAACAGCGGCGGCTCAGCAGGCAAGAGCAGTCGGCCCTTGTTTGGTGCTTTTTCCCAAGCTCTTGCGGTTGCTTCCAAGATTGTATTGGCCGTCCAAGCTGGGATATGGGGGCAAGAGGAGGAGGGAAAAGGAGCGACAGTCTGTAAGATAGCTGATAATAGGGGAGGCGGGATAGCGAAAAGAGAGACAGGAGCAAAGGGAACAGAGTGGCTGGAATGTTGAGAGCGGTTAATTAGTGGTTGCTTAGTATTCAGCGGCGGCTTTAGCGTGGCAGAAACGTGCGCGACAGGTCTGAGGCTCGCCGGATCCAGCAGGAGGGATCTTTGGCCAGTGAGTATTTGCTTACGCATTCGGTCGGCAAGAGGCAAACAAGTCGTGGATTTGCTCGAGATGCCGTTCAAGAGACCGTATGGCGGCTTCGGCAGCACTTGAAGGCCGCGCAATCAGTAGCTAAATCTCCCCCCCCTCCCCCCCAAAAAAACAACAAAGTGGTGCGCCACAAGCGATGCATTTGTGCTAGGTATCTTACAACAGGGGGCTACGGGGAAAAATCATGTGTTGGGCAAAGAGGGGGGCGCAGCTTCAGCGTTGCCCGTTACGTTGGTCTAATTGGATTGGCAGGCGACAACGCCCTGTAGTACGGGCCCAAAGAACGCGCACTGGCAATTGGGCAACAGTATTTTACTGAAGTCACACCGAATGACAAAGTGTTTAGTTCCGCAGATAATCAAAAAGTCTTACCCAGTCAATCCAACTTGGGCTGGCCCTGCTCACCACGGTATCTAATCCTCTTCCAGACAGTGTGGCGACTGAGATGGGAGCTGTGAGCGGCCCGCCAGTCCCGCCTAAGACAGCGAGACTTTCAATCACTTTAGCGGCCTTGTCTAATGCGGCCATGTTGCTTCTTCGTACTCCGTAGTAGGATACTTGCAATCGCTCGGTTCTTATTTCTTCGTGCTCTCGGCGCGAAGCTACGTGCATACGACATGAACCAATATGCACTACGTAAATGCGCAATGGATTTCAAGCACTCATAGCCTTCAACAGGTCGGATTCTTTTTGAGTATTCAAACTCGGCTGTGGTTACAAAGTGGGGCCTTCGGTGTTGACTATTGCACCGCGATCCCCGCAACTCTGAGAGGCAGACCCCGCCACTAGCATACGTAAGATACGATGCATGTCAAGCATTTACCAAACAGAAGCCCTTGGGATAGGAACTAGTTCTCGACTAGCTGCTGGCCCCTGATGCCGTACCGAAAATGTAGGGATTACAGAGTACTTCCAGGCTCAACCCAGCAAGTACCGAGTGGAACTTTTCCAGAGTTTCACCAGACGAGACGCACGATCGGCGTCGCTTTCTTTTTTCAGGGCTTGATTGACAGACCGGACGCGGTGGAGGCACAGAAGAGCAGATCTCGGGCCTTTCGTGCCGTCAGAGCAAAGTGCAACTGCGAGTGAGGCTTTAGGACTCTTTTCCTGCCTTGACAGCAATTAATTGCCTTTGATAGAAATCGTATAATTGTACATACGGAGTAGAAACGAACTCCCTATGGCTTTCTCCGTATGCAAGTACAGTCCGAATGTTTTACACTGTGTGGGTCTCTTTATCTTATCGCACACGGTGCTTCGTCCTGCGCGCAACGCTGTGAGCTTTTGCATTTGCACCATCCTGCATCGCGTCGCGCCGCCTCGCAACGTCCAAGCCTTCTGCGGCAAGGGGCCACATACTGCCGGACGATGCCAAAAATTGCACAATGTCGAAGAGGTCCCGCGCGGTATACGAAGCCGAGCTCCAGGCGCAACAGTCTCCTTTTGTAGCCTTTGGCACGCCTCTTCCGCCCATTGATCCCAATGTCCGTGACAATGGATCGTATGTTCCCGTGTGGAAGCAAGAGGCGAGGGACGAGCAGGGAAGACGGAGATTTCATGGTGCATTCACGGGGGGGTGGAGCGCTGGGTAAGTGGCTTTCCTGTCCTACCCTCTCGGGAGACATGGCAACGAATCTAATATATATGCTTCTCCTGACAGGTACTATAACACTGTCGGCTCCAAAGAAGGCTGGACGCCATCCACGTTTGTATCCTCGCGAACGAACCGGCGGAAAAATGATCCAAACGCGGTGCAGCAGCGGCCCGAGGATTACATGGACGAGGAAGATCTTCTGGACGCCGAGGAGGCCAAGAAAATACACACGACAGATTCCTTTGCCGGCCTGGGATTGACGCAAAATGACTCTGTGCGCTCGGCCCCGGGAGGTCTCGCGGATCTCTTCCGCTCCCAGGGAGACACCATGGGCACCAAGCTGTTGAAAAAGATGGGCTGGAAAGAGGGACAGGGAATCGGCCCCAAAGTGCGCCGAACTGCGAAACTCGGTGTCGGCCGCCCGGAGGATGGCAAGGCCACCTATCTGTTTGCACCCGAAAATGTCGTTCTCGTCAGGCTGGTGAAGAAGACTGATCGCAAGGGCCTCGGGTTTGGGGGGGAAGACCGGCTGGCACCTCTCATGCCATCGAGGGGCGCTGGTCTCGCCGGGCGGTTTGGCGGCGGCGCCGCCGGGGACGCCGTGGACGACGCCAACGACAGCGACAGCGACAGCCTTTTCAGCAGACCGACGCTGACTGCCAGCAAGAAGAAGGCGAAGAAGGCGCGCGGCAATGGGATCGGCATAGGCCTGCTGAACGATGCAGGCTCCGACGAAGATGACCCTTACGACACCGGCCCACGAATAACATACAATCGAGTGATTGGCGGTGACAAGAAGAAGAAGAAAGGCCCAAAGACAACCCAGACAGACGGGCCCGCCGGGGTAGGGGCTGGTCCAGCCTCCAGATCCAGGCTCGTGTTCTCGTCGAGGCGGCGGCCAACGTTTGGCAAAGCCTCGGGCGGGGCGCGGCTCTGCCACGACGGACGCCCGCCCCTGGCCGGGTTTACGTTTGGCACGGAGCCGGATGCCTTGATCTCAGAAATCAACGGAGTCGGCAAGTTCCCGCCCCCCGCCATCCCGCCAGGCTGGACGCCAGCGAAGCAATCCGGCGTGGCGGCGGCGTCGGCTTCCGGGCAGGCAGCCGGTGCGTTTGTGTCGGCGGCCGAGGCGGCCAGGGCGTCAAAAATGGACCCCAAGGCGCGTGCGGCCGCCCTCGGAGAAAGCCAACTGCCGGGAAAGTCGGTGTTTGATTTTCTCTCCCAGGGAGCACGGGACCGCATTGCCGCTGTCACGGGGAGAACAGACCTGCCCCAGGCGCGGGGCGAGATTCCGGCCGAGTACAAGCTGACAGAGGCGGAAAAACGGGCGCAGCTGCTGCAGCAGGTGCCGCACCTCGACAAGGAGACCGCCGCGGCGGCCATTGCCCGGGGCGCGCGCGGCGGTGGGCCGTACCAGGACGACGAAGCCAAGCGGTCTCGCTACCGGGCCTACCTCGAATTCGAGGCCGGCATCGCGGAGACGCTGCCGCCGCGGCCGGCCAAGCTGTCCGACGACGACTGGCTGCGCGAGTTCCACGAGTTTACCAACTGCGCTCGCATCTTCAAGCCCATGTCGGGGCCGATGGCCTCGCGCTTCACGACGTCGTCGGCCAGCCAGCCATCGGCCGCAGGCAGCGCGACCGGCGCCAGCCTCGTCTCGCGGCCGCCGCCAAAACCACAGGACCCGGCCGAAGAGGCGGCCAAGCTCGGCATGTACGGTCCTCTGACGAGAACGGTGCAGGACTTTTATCCGACACGGCTGCTGTGCAAGCGCATGGGCGTGAAGCCGCCCGCGGTCGTGCAGCCAGAGCCAGACGCGCCCGGCAGCGGACCCGGCACCGGCAGCACTTGGTCGGCGTCGGCGTCGGCGTCGGCGTCGGCAAAGGCCCCAGGCCCTGGAAGCGGCAGCGGCAGCGGCAGCGGCGGCTATGCGGCAGCCCACGGTTCGATGCCGGGCGAGGCAGCTGCCAGGGGAAGCTCAGAATTGGTCCCTGTGAAGCCAACTACGGAATCCACAGCTGCGGCAGCAGCCGCGCAGAAACAGGCAGACGAGGCCGTCCGGGCCGACAGAAACGAGGCGCTCGAGGGGCAGAGAGCAGGAGAGCATGTGTTCCGCGCTGTATTCGGCGACAGCGACGACGATGATGAATGAGCATAGTAGCCACAAAAATCCCATGATGCCCAATCAACCAACCACCCAATGTAAACTGCTAATGCTGCGCCAATCCGTGTGATCGGACGCTTCCACTTGCTTGGTGATGTAGAGATACGGGACATGGAAAGTAAGATACGGGACCTGGAAAGTGAGATACGGGAACCGGGATCTGGTTGGATGAGCTTCTGGAGCAAGCGCCTCCTCCCCAAATGCGGGCGCTTGGAGAGGCCACTTCTGGGTGTCTTAGCGCCGCTGCGGTGATGAGTCGAGACAGCCGCCCCATGCTAGTTAGTGGTCGCTGAGGGGCGGTGGGGCTTTGCCGTTCGCGTTGCACTGGCGTCCCCCCTTTCCAGACAACCACTGTATTATTTCCTGAGGAAACTTTGGCAAAAGGGCGACACAACCACACACGCACACTGCAAACCATCGCCGCGCAGAACCACGCCCGACGCACAGCGCGGACACGCATCCCAGACCTGCTCCAACGTCCACCGACAAGCGGCCCAGTCTCCCGCCGGTTCTGAAGTCGCGTTGCTGCTGGCTGGCGAGACTTTTCCGACGCCTATCTAGACCGCCTTGGCCGCCCGTCTCTCGGACTGCTCTCATCTGACGTTCTCTCCCCGTCCCCATCGGCTTTCCTTTTGCTGGGCTTCTTTCTCCAGATGAGCGCGTGATTCAGCCTGAGCCCCCCCTTGCAGATCCGTTGCCCCCAAGAGCGGCGCATTGTCCAGGGCCTCTCCAGGAGCAGGGGACATTTTCTCTTTTTTTTTTTTTCCGCAGCTTTGTGACTTCATTGCTGCCCAACACAGTCTTTCAGAGAACAAAACCTCACCCCGAGTCAATCGCCAAAACATTGGTGCCAGGCCGCCTGTTGCACTCTCTGCGCCTCTCGCCGTGTCCACTGCTCACGGTGTCCAACGTGTCCGACATTCGGCGCTCCAGCACCGCTACCGGGCCTTTGCCGTCCGTCGCCGAGACCAGCTCACGCGAAGACGCTGTCACGGCGCCACAGCCTCTGCCACCCGCTCACCTTGCGCAGCAAGACGCAGGGTCTGATACCGAGCCCGCCAAGGTCGAGGCAGAACCCAAGAAGCAGCAGCCACCTGCGCCACCGCAGTATCCCGTCCCAAGCATTGGCCGTCGGATCACGCCGAATCCGTCATTCCCAGCGCCGCAGGTTTCTTCCTCGGCGACATTGTCTTCGTCGTCGCCGCCCCCCTTTAGCTCGCTCGTTTCCGGCCACGTCTTCGCTTCCACCTGCGATCTAGCAGCCCCGGGACCCAGCAGCGAGTTCGACCTCGGAGCTCCGCCGCAGACCTCGTCCTCGACGTACCGCCTGCAGGACGAGACCAAGCGTGCGCTCCCGCCTGATCCCAATCGGAAAGGCGACTCTCCAAAGGAAGACGAAGCAGAACCGCCACCGGCCTACACGGAGGGATCCAGTCCCCTCCAGTCCTTTACATACCTAATGGCGGCCGCCGGAGGTGCCTCTAGCATCATCACACAGGTGCAGCAAGGAGGACCACCCTACAACAACATTGGAGGTACGTGTGTGTGCGAGTGGGTTGTTGTCTTCAGTTGCTGGTGTATTTTTGGGGGGTTTTTTTTCCGCGCGCTGACAGGCCAAGCAGGTGATATCGGTGGCGATGAGACCATTACGATGGATCTTCGGTACGTCGTAACTTGGCTGGGCGATGTCTCGAATTTGCTGTGCAGAAACATGTAGCTAACACCTCTCAGGGGGACACGCTTTTCTCTGTCCAGAGACGAGCTGCTGACCCTGCCCGAATTTGTCCTCCTTTCTCTCTTCCCCAACGGTCTTTTCCCCGAGGGCCACATGGGCAGTTTTGGAGACAATGATGCCATACAAGTCGACGTGCGTGCTCCCTTTTTTTTTTTTCTTCTTGGCCCCTTGACCTCGCGTCTTGTGCGGTACAGTGCGGCGACTAACGTGTTTTGGCTTGGCAGTACGACCCGGCGTCTCTCCAGTACATGCTCGACTTCTTCCGCCATGTAGCCCAGTCCATTCCCACGGATGCGTCACCGAGTGCGTCGCAGGACGGCGGCGAGGTGGGCGCCATTGACCCAATGGCGGTGAAGGAAGACTCGTCCAAGCGCGCCGGAATCATTGTCCTCCGGGAAGACCTCGACTTTTACGCCATCCCGCCCAAGGCAGGCATGCAGCAGGCGGAGATGATGGAGGTCAAGCGGGCGGCGGCGCGCGCCTTGCAGAAGCAGAACGGCATCTTCTCAGGCCTGAAGCGCAGCGACGAGCCCGGCACCACCGAAGCCCATCTGATCGAGATGCTCACGGCAGGGTACGTTTACATTCTACTTTTTTTTTTTTTTTTTTTTTTTTACGTCGAGGCTTGGTAGCCGCAGAAGCTAATATCGGCCAGAGGATTTGACCACGACGACGCTTGGGGCCACCGCGCCGGCGAGCCCAACAAGGCCGTGATCTGCAGCCTGGCGCTGGCGCGGCTGCGCTCGGACATCCGTGGCAACGAGATGAGCAGCAGCGCCGTGGGCATGGCCCAGAAGCTGCTCCTCTTCTGGCGCAAGCCCGCGCGGCGGTGCTGGTGGGAAGGCGTCGAGCTGGACGACGTCGAGGGCGTCGAAGGCAAGCTGAAGGTGTGGATCCGGCGCGTGTGGACGCTGGAGATGAGCGTCATCGGGCTGCGGTGAGCTGCGTGGCCCCGTCGGAAGCAGAAGAACAACGATGCGCTCGAGCGAGGACGCTGTTTCTTGGTTCTTTATTTCTTTTATACCCCCCTTGTTCATCAGCCCAGCACGACCAGCGCGCCAGCTCCGACGAGCGGCGCCGATCTGGTTCTCTTCTTCCAATTTCCCTTTGTTTTTTTCCAAATTTCTTCACTGCATAATGCGCGCTTTGTGCCCTTTTTTTTTCTTCTCTCTCTTTTATATTGGCATTGTATTTATTAGCTCAGTTAGTCAGGCAAGGTACTTTTTTTTTTTGTGCTTAGACTCGCACATTGTCGAATACGCCCAGGTTTTCGTTCTTTTTTTAGCTCTTCTCGTTATCTACAAGTACGAATGCAACTTGGACCCCACCATCGTTGACGCACATGTGTCATGGAACTGGCAGCGCAGCCACACAGCTGCGCTGCACTGCGCTCTCAATAGCCCGGATGACGTAGATCAGTCAGTGTTAGCAGCATGTGGGGCAGAGGCTCTGAAGTCGGTGATGCCACCCTTGCCTGACCAGGCGCGAGAGGGAGGCAAGCCGGAGAAGGTGAGCAGGATTCGAGCAGGGTCGCACTTTCCGATTCTCTCTTCCGACATAGGGTGCCCCAGCCGGAAAAGGCAACAGCACAGAAACGGTCGTTCGAGGGATAGCGTGGCTTGGAAACGAGAAGGAGGAAGGGGCAGGGGCTTTCCGCAGCACGCTAGCTCCACACGCCGTTTAAAGCCAGCCAACTTTGCCAGGCGTGTCCCAGAGGCAGCCCGTTTACTGACGTCGGGCGACTTGGGATGCAAGATAACAGTGCCTCTAGGGAGGGGGGGGGGGGGGGGGGGGGAAAGGCCCGAAGGGAGGGAAGGCTCGACTCCCCGGCGGGCGTTGCAGTCCGTCCCACTCGTCACACTCTTTGTTCGTAAGAGCCTAGCCGGCACAGGCAGTCGGTCTCTTGGCCCGGTAACATCGTGAGGCTGAATCGAGAAAAGGGCTGCTCACTCAGCCCGGCTGTCCGACAAGGTAATAAGCCAGCAGCGTCCGGGAGCTGGTCTCCCCCTCCTTCCCCCCTCCCCCCCCCCCCCCCTCTGGCGCCACTCTCATATCTGTTGTACCCCCGACGGCCGCTCCCATGATCCAACCAGCATCCGCTTTCGCCTACGCGGTAGCACGGCTGCCATGGGTTGGCGACGCTCTTCTCGGCCTATTCTCGTCCTCGGCCGTTTCGGGACTCGCTGCTTCAGCTGCGGCCGCGTGGCCTCCCGTTCTGGAGCCGTCATGTCAGAGCCCCGTGGTCGGCGCGGGCTGGGTGGCTCAGCGGGTGGTGTCCGGGCTGGCATCGCCGCGGTCGATTCGCCTCGATGCCAGCGGCGCCCTGCTTGTGGTGCCATCGGGATCTGGCATCCGGCACATTGCCTTTGACGACCACGGCGGCACATGCCTGGTAGTGCGCACGAAGAAGACGCTCGTGGACGATGCAGAAGTAAGACGGAAGAGAACCGCCCGCCCAGCGCTTTTCTCTCTCTCGGCACTGTCACGCTGGCTAACGCGGCTGCGGCACTTCTTGTAGCTCAGCCATGGCATCGAGCTGTCCGCAGACGGGAGGACGCTCTACGCATCCTCTGCCGAAAGCGTCTACGCGTGGCCCTATGATGCAGAGGCCGCGTCTGTGGGCCCGGTGCACAGGGCGCTGGCCACCAATATGAGCAGTACGGGCAGTACGGACCATGCGAGCCGCTCCCTCTTGCTGTCTCGCTCGTCCCCGCTGGTCGGGACTCGCAAACTGCTGGTTTCCCGAGGCAGCGTCGAAAATCTCGCCGCGAGCAGCCACCAGTTTGGCCTCGATCCCAACGCGACGCTCATCGGCCAGCCCGTCGACGCCGCCGCAGACAGCAAGTCGGCAGCGTGTGGCAGCTTGCCCGACGCAGACCTGGCTGAGTGTCCCACCGGGAGTTTCTTTCGCCCAGCCGGCCTGGCTCTGGATGCGACGGGCCGCCTCTTCGTGTCTTTGGATTCTTCGGATGCTACCGGCGAGATCCATGTGTTGGAAAAGGCGGCCGTGGCTGTACCAGGCGGCGGTGGTGGCGGCGGCAGCAGCAGCAGCGAGGGCGAAACACCCACCGGAGCAGACACGCTGGTCTCGTCAACAGCCACCGATACGACCAACATTGGGACTCGGTCAGCCCAGGGCCGCCCAGGCCATGGAAGCCTGTGGTTTGTCTATGCTGCTTTGGGGCTCAGTCTGGTAGGAGGGTTCATGGTCTTGGCCGCATAATTTAAGAGGCGTCTATTGTATTATCTGATTTCTCGTTTCGTACTTTGTCCCGTTGTCTTACTTATACCAGAGCCCCCGTCAGTTTTCTCTAGGGCAACTTTAGCAGTCCATGTCGATATTCATTCCAAATACCACCCAAAGCCAAACACTGAACATCCATCATGCGCAGCCCCAAAGTCAATCTCTGGGGAAAAAGAATTTATTGGAACCCAAAACGCCCCCATGCACAAAAGTCGTCGATATGACCATGATCTTTTTCTCGGTCCCTGCCCTGCCTCCCCCTCTTCCCGCTCGGGCCCCTTTCCCCTCTCCTGCGCTCTGCTATAAACAAATGGCACACCCTTCCCCTCCCCTCCGTCTCTATAGTCCCATTGTCTTGACACACTCCCACTCGCCCTTGAGGTTCTCTTTCCACATTGTGATCTTGTTGTTCGCCGTGCTCACAGCCAGCACGTTGCCGCTCAGGCTCCAGTTGACGCGCCACACGGGCGCGTCAAACTCGAGGACCTTGCTGTCCCAGCCTGCCTGGGGCGGCGCAGCCGGATCGGCTGTCCAGATGCGCACCGTCTTGTCCTGGCTGGCGCTGGCAATGTAGTTCTTGTAGAGCACCGTGGGGCTCCAGGCCACGTCGCGCACCCAGTCGGTGTGGCCCGTCAGCGGCTCGCAGTCGGCCACGTAGCCCATGGCGTTTGGATCCCAGGCCCAGATGCGCAGCGTGTTGTCGCAGCCGCCCGTCACGAAGCGGCGGCAGACGGCCGCACCCGGCAGCGTGGTGCTGGAGACGAGGTTGCCGGCCGAGGTGGAGGGCGCCCACGAGACGCTGTTGACGCCCAGGCCGTGCGCGGGAATGGTAATGTGCTCAAAGCTGTTGTCCTTGAACTCCAGCACGCTGACGCCGCCGTCGGAGGAGGCGCAGGCCAGCAGGCAGCCGACCTCGTGCGGGGACCACGCCACCAGGTTGACCGACGCCTTGTGCAGGGCAAAGTCAAAGAGCCGCTGCCAGCTGCCGCCCTGCTCGCGCCAGATAAACACCTTGCCGTCGTAGCTGGACGATGCCAAGATGTTGCCGTACTTGGGATGGGCCCACGAGACGGACCAGACCGCGGCCTCGTGTCTGAGAAGCACGTTAGTCCCCCTCCCCCTCCCCCTTTCTTTCTCCACGAAAACGATACCACGAGAGCAATGGTACAGACGTCATACGCACCCCTTGAGCGTCTCCACCAGTCTCTGTGTCTCGCCCTCAATCTCAAAGATCTTGATTTTCCGATCCGAAGAGCAGGTGGCCATGCGCCGGCCGTAGTAGTCGAGGGCGACGTCGTGCTACACCAGGGCGCAAAAACATCTTGTTAGCATGCACAGAGGGGAGACACGCGCACAACTGGAGAAGGAAGAATAAACATACAATCATGCCGTCATGGTTGGCATTCGAGATCGGCCTTGACGCCTGCAAAGTGTTAGCCTTGATATGCCGACCGCCCAGACTGGACTGGGCTCTTGAGAAAGCTGGCCTACCATGTTGAGAGAATTGAAAACCGAGATTGGATCCGGCTGCGTATGAAATGAATTGACTTGGAGGAGGGAGGGGAGGGGGGGGGGGGAAAGGGTGGGTGTTCGCCACGTTAGACTGCGGGAGGAAGAATAGGAGGGAGCTCGCCTTCCTATGATGCTAGTTCCCCCGTTCGTCCAAAGCCAACACGTTGCTTTCGCGCCCTGGCCTCGCGCAGTCCGGATTGGAGGGGAAAAACAAAATTCCGAGACCCATGGGGTGCGGGTGCGCATTCCCCATATTTTTGAGGTGCGCCTCCCCTTCCTCGACTGTCACAAGCTATTGAGAGGGGGGGGCGAAGCGAGGAAGCGGCAGGAACAATAGCACTATAAAAAGGCTTTATAAGCTTGTGACGCGTTGCCTTTCCTATCCTGCCCATTGCGCTCTCTCATTTACAACAAAGGCTTCGCTCCTCTTGCAACTTGCGGCCGCTCCACCACGCCGGGCACAGAATGGCATTTGTGCAGTCTTTGCTTGGGGCCCGCCGAATGCTTTCCTGCTTGTTTTTTGGATGAGCTTTTTGGTCAACAATACGGATTGGCCGAGAATCGCCAGTCCTTGACGGCCTTTGGCAACGGGTGAAGAGGGTCGGCTGCAGCCTCGGCTATTACTCTTTTCTGTTTTTCGGTCTCTGTGATCGTGACAAAAACGTCTGCTCTTGTTCGTTTGGCACAGGAGTGAAGCAATTCGCCGGCTATCTGGGTCCATCCGTTCTCGACACGATAGCACCGGGCGCATCTCCTACCCATCATATCAACAAAAGGTTCTGATCGAGACACTCTGGCCGCCATGGCAGACAACCTCTGTGGCCCGTCGACTGCGCTGAAGAGCTTTGGAGACCATGTGAACCGTGATCGTTCCTTGCAGCAAGACAGGACGGCGGCCGGCCCCGCCGGGCACAGCGCTGCAGTGAGTACCCGAGATGGCTTCATGCCTGAGTCCGACATTTCCGAGATGGAATGCTTGCTAATCCTGGCTTCTGCCAGAGCTTCCGCTCCTCTCCGGCAGGCCCTCGCCAGGATGCTGAGTTCCAGGCGTTTGCTGCCGGCCAGGCCAGCCTTCCTGCTCCGGGGTTTGTGGTGCCCGCGTTCGCAGACCATGGTCCGCCCAGTTTTGCAACGGCGACGCATCCGGGCATGGCGAGGACTGGGGCACCAGCTGGCGCCGCACAGCTCGGAGGCGGTGGTGGCTTTGTCTCCATGAATGCTCCCGGCCAGGCCGGCTTCTCATCTCAGGGCATCGCTTCGACCGCTGGCTGGGCAACTGAGTTTGCTGCTTTGCGAGGCATCGTCCCGGCGCATGCCGGCAGCCCGGCCAACAGTGCCCCCGTTCCCTACCAGATGCACGGTGCTCCCCAGTATAGCCCTTTTGGGGGGATCCAACAGCCATCGCCGTATCCCATGGGCATGCAGATGACTGCACACTCTGCCTATTCCTCTTCCATCATGTCTGGCTACGGACCCGGACCGACGTATCAGCCCGGCTTGCAGGCATCTTCAGGGTCCGCCATGTCTGCAGCAAACACGTCTATCGCTGCTACAACCGCTGGTGCCCCTAGCGGTATCGCTGGCCTCACAGAGGAGGAGTTGGACGCCAGATTTGCCGCCTTTGAACAGGATCTGGAGTTTGAAAACGAAATGGACAGCTGGATGGCCGAGCATGGCCCGACACAGGAAGAGCGCGGTCTTGCAGAGGCCGGCAGCCAGGAAGAGAAGGTCGATGCGATCCTGGAAGAGCTGGCAGGAGAGCTGGAAGCGCAGAACCTCGGCGAAGCTACGGCCCCCAACGGCGGCGTCTTGAATGACCCCTTGCGTGCCAGTGCCGCCATCAACCAGGAGTCTGCGCCTGCGCTTGCGCCCGCTGAGCCCCGGCTGATGCAGTCTGCCGATCTGGAGCTGGAGCAGGCCTTGGCTGACCAGGCAGGAGAGATGCCGCCGGTGCAGGAGGCCGGGGAGCCTGCTCCCTCGGAGACGGCGCAAAAGGACAATGAGCGTGCCGTCCAGGACGACCTGGCTCGCACAGCGGAGCAGATTGTGAACACGCTCGATGCACACCCAAGCAGTCGCTTCCGGGAGTCGGCCTTTGCCTCTCTGCTTCGCCGGATCCAGGCCCGCGAGGTCACTGTCCAGGGCGACATTCTCCTTGACCATGCGACGGGAAAAGCGGTAGAGACCTCGCAGTCGTCACAAGCGCCCGAGATGGGCGACACACCAGCAGCAGCAGCAGCAGCAGCGGAGCACGAACAGCAGCAGCAGCAGCAGCAGCAGCAGCAGCAGCAGCAGCCAGTGGCCTAGGAGGCCACCGTGGCTGATGCCAAAGCCTCTAAATATACGACAGACGAAAAGCTCTCGCCGGCTGTTCAGCCTACTGCGTGTGCACCCGATCTGTTGGACGAACAGTGTTTTCCAGTATCGCGACTTGCTCAAGGGGATGTGCCCGTGCTGGGCGAGGTTGAAGAGGGACCTTTGCCCTGGTCCATCCGTTGTTTAGACGAGAGCGATTGCTTGATTGCTGTCTCTGGAGCATCCCGGGCACCCGAGACCAAGCCAAGCGCCGGTGCCGCCGCCGAGGTAGAGCCTCATGATGATCAGTCTGCCGCCGAGGCAGGCTCTGGAGATACAGATGCAGCGCGGGAAAGCCACGGGCCGCCCATGCACTACGCTGCGCTGCAGGCCAAGATCTAGCATGGCATGGCCTTTGTTGAGCTGGGCATCGAGCTCACATTTGCTTGTGGTTCCTTGCGTCCTCGCATTCTCGAGCTTTGTTGACGCAGGATTGCCGTCTGTTCACTCCCCTCTTATTTGTAGCATCTACTTGTCTGCCATAGTTTGTCTTGACAGGATTATTGAGAGCACGCTGTATTCTCGTGATAGAAGCACGCTGTATTCTCGTGATAGAAGCACGCTGTATTTCCGGGATCGAAAGCTCACTGTATTTTCCGGGATAGAAAGCACGCTGTATTCACGGGATAGAAAGCACTATTCACGGGATAGAAAGCACGCTCTATTCTCCAGGATAGGAAGCACACATTTTCCGGGACAGAAACAGCCTGGGACGCTGCCCATTCGCTAGACAGCTCTCGAGGCCCGAAATCGCTGGACCGGATTTGCAGCTCCAGGGCTCTGATCTCGATCTGGCCGCATCGTTGTGAAGCGGCTCTGGGCTCGTGACTGTGGATGCAAGACCAAGGATGGCTCCTTCTCATCCGACTCGGCACCCCCAACCCTGCCGAGATCGCCACGGTATCGGCTGACCCCATGAGCTGAGCACAGTTACATCGGCCAGGATGCATGGCTACGTGGGCTGATCCCGCCAAAGAGGATAACAGCCCGAAGTGGGCCCCGGATGTGGTTGTGGCTCCGCGCAGTCTGTAGTGTGTTCTCGGCACCGGCCCCGAGACGGAGGCCGGCGTTCCATTCCGCTCTGCTGCTGCTAACAAGAACAAAAGAAATGGTGATTTCTAAATGAAAGTACGTACAATGCGCCTAGATGCACCATCCCAGTGGTCTCTGTCTGTTCCCCCCCGACACTGAATGCCAAACCCGTTTCCTGCGCCTCCCATAAACCCTCGTAACGAATACAGTAAAAGGAAATTTTCGGTCTTGGCCACGTCCATCATCTGGTTCGGCGCATGGGGCCAAGTTTGGAAGAAGTAAAGGGGCTCGTAATGTGCCCGAGAATGGGAGGGACCGGAGCGCGCAACCGCGCTCTCGCCCCGTCAAAATGCAACGCGCAAATAGACTTGTACATAAAAGGAAAAGAAAAAAAATGAGAGAGTAGAAAAAGAGACGAAAAAAAAAAGAAAAAGAAAAAACTTAGTGCCCGCCGAGTCTTTTCAGCCAGCTGCCCAGCTTCTTCCACTTGGTGACGCCGTCTTCGTGCGCCGCTGCGCCCGGCAGCGGCCGTGGATGGATGGTGGGGTCGGGCGCGGCGTCGCCGCGGGTGCGGAGCAGGTCGTGGCGGTCAGCGGCGCTGGGGCAGCGACGGGGGCTGGCGGCGGCGGCCCAGGCCGTCGGCGACAGGGGATTGGCCGGGTAGTGCGCCGACACGGAGCGTACGGAGCGTACGGAGCGGCCCGACGGCGGCGACGGCTGCGGCTGCGGCTGCGGCTGCGGCGGCAGCATGGCCGGCTCTTCTTCGAGCACAGACGACGGAGACGGCATGGAGTCGGGCGTGGGGGGCGCAGCCGAGGTCTGAGTCGTCTGGCTCTGGCGCAGCGACGAGGACGGAGACACGCGGTGCGGGGGCGCGTCGGCGGCGGCGGCGGCGGCGGCGGGGGGGGCCGGCGGGGCCGAGGGCGAGGCGGACTTGCGTTTGGACGTGGACCCCATGCGTGAGAAGTCGCCGCTGATGCGGGCAAAGGCGTTGCTCCTGCGGGCCAGAGACAGAGAGTGTCTCTCGGAGTCGCTCGCCGTGTTGGTGTCGGGGGCCTGCAGCTGTTTGCGGCGCTGGACAAAGGCGGCGCCGGTGCTGGAGGGCTTGCGCGGGACGGCCACGGAGGTGGCCACGCGAGGCGACAGCGGCGGCGACGGCTCTCGCTCGGCGGCGGCAGCAGCAGAGGCGGCAACGCTGCCATCGCGCGAGGGCGACGACGGCCGCGACGAGCCGGAGCCGGAGCCCTTGCTGCTGACGAGCGAGCCGAGCAGGCGGCGGCCCCGCGCCTCACAGGCCTCGACGGAGGCGGCTGCTGCCGAGTAATGATGGTTTGCGTCGGAGCCTCGCTGGTGGAAGCTGCCCGTGGAGGAGCGCTTGGCAGCGTTGCTGGTGACGCCGGCGGCGGCGGCGGCGGCCGAGGCCGACGGCGACTGCAGCGGCAGCGGCGGCGTGGCCGCGCCGGCCGAAAACCCGGGTGCCGAGCAGTCGGGCCATCCATGGCGGAGCGCGACCCAGATGGCGGTGACGGAGATGAGATCGCGCAGCGCGGCGTCGACGGGCACGGTGGTCCGCTCCTTGGTGCTGGCGGTGCTGGAGGAGAGGCCGGCAGAGGCGTCGGCGGGCATGGAAGCCCTCTTGGAGGCTGCTGACCTTGGCGCCGACGAGACGGTGGTGTAGCTGTCGAGGATGTTGAGGGTGGACCTGGTCAGGGTGGCCATGACGGGGTGGCGGCGTTTCAGGGGGTCGATGATGCTAAAGGTGAAGCGGCAGCAGTCGGGCTCGGCAGCAGTACCAGCAGCAGCAGCACCACCAGCAGCAGGGTCGACGGAGCGGCGGACCCAGCGGGCGGTGGTGGTGCGGCCGGCGGCATCGACGCGCACAAAGTCAAAGGAGCCGGTGGGCAGCGGGCTGGCGACCCAGACGGTGCCGTCCTCGAGGACGATCTCGGCGCGGTCCTCGCGGCGGAGCGGGCTCAGGACGGCCAGGAGGGTGCGCTGGTCCAGGGCGGCGTGGTCGTCGTCGTCGCTGTCGGAGCCGGGGGTCTGGGGGGTGCCGTAGTTGTCGCTGCGGACGAGGATGGTGTCGTGCAGGCCCAGCTCGCCCATGACGCCAAAGAGGCGCGGGAAGCGCTTGGAGAAGACGGGGGCGACGACGTCGCCGGCAATGAGCGAGGACGGGTAGACGTCGATGACGGGCAGCGGCCGGCGGTCAGGCGAGAGCTGCTGCAGCTGCATGAGCAGCGTGGGCCGGATGCGCTGCAGGAGGTGCTTCTTGGTGCGCAGCTTGGGCGCCGGGTGTGCCAGCAGGTAGGCGGTGCTCTTGCGCGGCGGATGGTGGTGGTGGTGGTGGTGGTGGTGATGATGATGATGGCGGCGCTGGCGCGGGAGCGGCTGGCGCTGCTGGCGGTCGCGCGGCAGCGACGACCTCACCGACGCGGACACCTGGTGGTCGCTAAAGTAGCTGGCCGCGTCCGAGGCCGAGAGCGAAGAGGACGCGTCGTCGTCGTCGTCGTCGTCGTCGTCGTTGTCGTCAACTTCGCTCGGCGGCTCCGACAGGCGCGAGCGGGCGCGGGCGCGGGCGCATGACGGGGCCGGCGAGGCCGGCGCGGCCGGCACCTCGGAGATGACCGGATCCTGGAAGCGCACGACCGGCGGCTGCTCCGCGAGGGCCCGGCGGGCCGCGTAAAACGTCTCGGACACGGGGCGGTTTCGTGGCACCGCGCCGACCGACTTGGACGCCCGCCGGCCGCCGGATAGAGAGCTCGAGCGGATGATGGAGCCGCCTGCGGCTGCCGCCGGGGCCAGCGAAGAGGAGGCCGGCCGTGCCGCCGCCGCCGCCGAGCCGCCGCCAACGGTGAGCGAGTGGTCCGAGGAGGTCACCGTGGGCGGCTGCAGCGGCAGCGTAAAGGTGGAGCGCAGCAGGGGGGACCGGCGCGGGCCCGGCGGCGGCGGGGTGGGTGCTTTGGCCGAGAAGTCGTGGCCGAGGAGGCCGGCGTTAGTTTGGAGAAGCATGGTGGCCGTGGCGGCGGTTGTTCCGAGCTCGGTGTCCTTGCGACGGTTGCCTCTGTCCATGCGAGATCGAGATGCCGTGAAGATCACGCAGCCTGCCCTTGGGGCATCGTGGCGGTTGTCGAGATGGAAACCCGAGACTTGCCGCTACCTGAATTGCGAGCACACAGCTGGAACTGGAAACCGAAATGCGAGATACAAGTATATATTGCGTCGAACCGCAGTGGTGGTGCTTATAAGAGAGGGGGGGGGTGGCCGGCGAGGTTGTGGAGCCGATCGGGAGCTCAAGGCGCTTTTTTGCGTATGATTTGCGTTGCTGCTCGGTAGAGTCGCAGTAGGGATATAAAAATAGGGGATAGGCCGTGCGTGAGTGGTGTCCCCAGAACGTGTAAAGACCGACGAGTCTAGGATCCCAGGAGAGGAAAACAGGAAAAAAACGGGCGACGAGGCCGCATTTGAAGGATTTACTTTTGAGGAATGCGGCGCGCGACAAAGAGCCGAAGGGGCCAAACAAGGGCTAGAGGCGTCTGCTGGGAAGGAAGGAACGGTGAACGGACAGAAGTGGGCTGTCTGGGCTGGCTGGCCGCCTCGGCCTCGGGCGTAATTTTTCAACTACTGGTGTAAGCGACTGACAAAAGTACACTCATACGAATACGGTTGCGCCTGATCCTGATGTCTCGTCGGCGGTCTGCCAGCGTTCGTACTCGTATCAGCGGATGCGCGGGTGTGTGTGTGTGCTGAGTCGCTCGCCCTTGGACGGACCTCGGGGCTCTAGGACGCCTGAAATGCCGCGGCTGGGTGGGGCCGACAGGCGCCCCATATGGCGTGTGTTTTTGGGGGGGGGGAGCCAGTAAAAAAAAGGATGCGAAAAATCCAAACAAATGGCAAAAATGCTAAAAGACCCGACCTCATGGTCACGGGGGGGGGGGGGGCGGCGCAGATCTGGCGAAGCAACGAGAAGCCGCCGCTCCTCGTGGAACCAGATCCAGCAGCGCTAGAGAGGCGGCCTGGCCAACGGCGCCCATTCTGGCTCTACAGCGCTGGCCGCCGCTGTCCAGCGTCGTGGCCTGCGCCGGGATTTGGCGGCTGCCTGACTCGGCATGCCGTGGCCCATCCGACAGTGAAGCCGAAAGAGTGCGTAAGATACTTGTAATACTTGTACACACACACACGATACATAAAATACAGCATATTTCGCTGTAAAACGGCATCGCCGGCCTCTTGGCGTTCTAATTAGAGGCCCCCGAAAACCACCTCAGCCGCCGTCGCACACCGCTTAGTCGCCCACTTAGGCTAGTGCTCCGGAGCTGTCTGAGCTTTTTTTTTTTTTTTTTTTTTTTTTTTTTTTCCACGTTGTCGTTCCGAGGCTTCTCAGAATACGGAGCGCGAGTAAAGCTCGTACCAGCCGCCGCCCCTCCAACGGACTGTTTTCATCGCCGACGCTATCGGCCTTATACTTTGTTGCGGACCCCGAGCACAACGCTGCATCTAATCTATTTGTATTTCATCCGTTTTTTTTTTTTTTTTTTTTTTCCCTTTCCCACCCGCCACACCTTTGTTGGCGCCGTGGAATGTGGCGCGCCGCGGATCTCTGATCTGTGACGTTTACTACGTCATTTCTTTGTGGGGCCTCGGCGCCGAAAAAGTCAGGCTGCCACTCTGCCGGGCCTTTTTTTTCCTTTGCCGACAACGAAAAAGTGTCATCATGCCGGTACCTTTTCGGAGCCGCACGCAGCTCGCTGGCCTGCACCGTCCGTACCGCGACCTGCTTGTCGTCTTTGGCCTCTGGAAGACCCTCCTGCTGCTGCTGGCCGCCGCCGCCAGCCTCGTCGGCCCTGCCTATGACACATCGGCTAGCCTCCTCGCCATAACGCCACCCGCCGCCGCCGCCGCCGCCGCCGCCGCCACCGCCGCTACCCCCGCCGGTAACGGCAGCCGTCCCTATGCGGACCTGGACTCGGCCGGCCACCCGCTGGGGCTGGCCCGGTTTCTCGGCCGCCTGAGCAGCTGGGACGCCATCTACTACCTCCAGGTCGCGCGCCGTGGCTACGTCTACGAGCAGGAATGGGCCTTTGGCAGCGGGCTGCCCCTGCTCGTGTCCTTTCTGAACAAAAGTGCGTCGCGTGGGTGGATGGTGGGCGTGTGTGAGCTAGGTTGACAGCCTGCTATAGTCCCTGCGGCGCTGGGCGTTCCCGCCGACGTCTCCGTGCCCGCCGTGGCCATCGGCGCCGCCCACGCCGCCCACCTGCTGTCCGCGCTGGTCCTGTACCGGCTGGGCTGCCTTGTCTGGGCCGGCAGCGGCAGCGGCAGCGAGCAGGGCCGGCGGACCGCCTTTGTCGCCGCCGTGCTGCACATCCTCTCGCCGGCCGGGCTCTTCCTCTCCGCCCCGTACCCCGAGAGCAGCTGCTCGCTCCTCTCCTTTGCCGGCTACCTGGCCCTTGCCGCCGCCTGCCTGCAGGACCCGACGGCGCCGCACCGGCCCTCGCTCGCCGGCGACGCCCTGCGCCTGCTGGCCGGCGCCCTCTTTGGCCTGGCCACCGTCTTCCGCAGCAACGGCCTGCTCAACAGCCTGCCCTTTGTCTACGAGGCCGTCGCCGGCCTGGCCCGCTTCCTGCGCCAGCCCGCCTGGCCCGCCTTGCGCCGCCTGGCCGCCGTCGGCCTGGCCGGCCTGGCCGTGGCCGCCGGCTCCGTCGTCCCCCAGGCCGTGGCGTACCTGCAGTTCTGCACAGAGCCGCCCGCGACGGGCCTGCCTGGCCAAGACGTCCGCCCCTGGTGCCAAGCCACCCTGCCGAGCATCTACCCCTTTGTGCAGAGCCACTACTGGTGAGACAGTGACCACAACGACTCACAACACCTCTCCATGATGCAACAACCTGCTGACCTCCTCGCGCGCGCCTCAGGAATGTCGGGCCCTTTCGGTACTGGACGCTCTCCAACGTGCCCCTGTTTCTTCTCGCCGCACCCATGCTCTTTGTGCTGATCCGCTCCGGCTTGGCCGTCTGGTTCCGGCTGTCGGCACAGCATCACGAGGCAGCCGCCGCCGCCGCCGCCGCCGCCGCTGCCCCCTTCACCGCCCCCACCGCCTCCACCACAAAAGACACAAAGGAGGGCCGACCGCCGACCTCGGCCTCGGCCGATGGCGATGTCGGTGTCGGTGTCGGTGTCGACCCCCGGCTCATCCCGCTCGTCAAGTGCATGGCCGCCGCCCAGCTCATCCTGGCCGCCATGGCCATCGTGGGCTACCACGTACAGATCATCACGCGAATCTCGTCCGGCTTTGCCGTCTGGACCTGGTGGCTGGCCCAGAGCCTGGCCGGAGGACGCCACTCGCAGCCGGCCGGCGGCATAGTCGTCTTCATGGTCCTGTATGCAACCATACAAGGGGTCCTCTTTGCCTCGTTCCTCCCACCGGCTTAGAAGGCGCTAGAAGCCGGTTGAACCCCTGGCATCAATGGATCGTGCATATGCGCATTGTAACCGTATCGTATCCCAAATGCTACATATTTTGCAAGGAGAGAACACCCCCCGTCTTATTAGCGGGGCACGTGCGCAAAGCTCCCGGAACGGCCGTTTATTTGGGTCGAGGCCAGGGATGCACAACACAAGCTCGACTGGGCCTCGCATCGGCCGCGTACGTGGAAAAGGAGGAGAGGCCTACTACGACTGCATTGAGACAATTGCATAGAGACAACTGCATAGAGACAACTGCATTGAGACAATTGCATTGAGACAGCTACATTGAGACAACTGCACTGAGACAAGTGGCGGCCGCGTCGCGTATCTGGAACGGCAAGCATTTTCCACAGGCGCGTATTAGTTCCCTTCCACAAACGAGGAAAGAGCCCACTCTAATATTCGCTAGTGGCAGCACTGGCCCTGTTACGGAGTCGGTTTGAAATTGGATGAGAAGCTTCCCCTCTCTTTTTTTATTTCGGGGTGCGAATCCGCCAGAAAGTCCATGCGATCTGGGTGGTTTTGCCATGGTGAGATAGTCCCGTGAACTGCTAATCTCGAAATGATCTCAATCTAGCCACATTCTTGCAATGGTCTGCAAAACCGTCACCGGGGAGCCAGACACGCGACGCAAACCGCAAGAAACACAAAAAACGCAAACTCCATTTCTCAGCCTCGCTGTCAACGTAGCTCCAGCGGCAAACAAGCCCACCATACCGGCAGCAACGGAGCATGCCAAAATGCAATTGGAAGCTCACGCAGCACACCTGAAGAAGCAACTGCTGATGCAACGGCAATTGCGCGTCCGCAGCTCTGGTCCGACATCCTCACCGCCCGCTCCGGCCAAGTCGTCGTCGTCTGGCCAGGAGGAGACCGGCGACCGTCCGGCCAAGTTTGTCCCCTACGACCTGCCGCAGGACATTTCAAACACGCACGTCGTTGCCACCGACAACGACATCATCGCCCTGATCACCGACATCAGTGCCTCGTCCCAGTTCTCAGATCCTCCCAGCCATAGCAACGCTCCGGAATCCGCGGAAAAGGCTGCACCGGCCCAAGCTCTCGGCACACAGGCAGGAGCCGGGCAGCATACCGGGCCGCCCACCACGGCACGGGACACGGACGTCCAAAAGACGGCAGAGTCGAGAGCTCGGCACCCGAGTCCTCCCCCAAACAGCAAACCGGCCGAGCCCACCGCTTCGTCAGACAACAAGCCTGCCCCCACCGCATCATCAAACAACAAGCCTGCCCCGGCTCCGGCGCCACATCCGGAACCAATCCCAACACTGAAAGCGTCTCTGAAAACGCCCCTGCCTGCTCTACCAAAGAGTGTGGACGTCGCAGGTCCCAGGCGATCGCCGACCACTGTGACAGAGGAAAATATGCAAAGCGCCTTGACTGAACAAGGTCGTCGTCCGGAGGAGGCGGTGCCTCCAGCAAGCTCTGCCTTCCAGACCTCTTCTTCAGGGCAAACCGCGCCTACCAGCGCCCAGGGCGGCACTACTACCACACTGCCGGTGCTGGGGGGGCCGTCAACAGGTGCGGCGGCAGATCAACAAGAAGCAGCGGCGGCAGCAGCACAGAGCTTCCACTCCGCTACCCCCGTGGACGCCGCAAGAACAGGGCCAGAAGTAGACATGCGCGACTCTCCCAGAGGGCCTCTTGCCACAACCCTCTCGCCTGCAGAAGCACCCAGCCAGGAAGACCAGGACATACAGGACTGGCTCATCTTCACCAACTACTACGACGTGGCCTACCGGACACAGTTCCTGGCCCGGCGCCGCCGGCTTGCAGCGATTGAACTCGAGAGGCAGAGGCTGCTCGAAGAAGAGGAAGAAGAGGCTGCTGGATCTGCTCGGCGGCATTTCCCGGTCGTCGTGAACACGCAGAGCCCAGCAGGCCTGTCCGTTCCTCCAGGCATGGGACGATACTCTTCCAGACCGGCTGTTGCCTCCATTTTCTCGGAAAACATGCCTCCGAGGATGTTCACTCCTGTGCCGGCTTATGCATCTCCTAGTGTCGTTAAAAAAGAAAATCTTGCTCCGGCAGCGGATACAAGGGTGGTCGAAAAACAAGGCCCAAGTCCGCAGATGGGGTCTCCTATCATAAGAGCCGATAACAAAACGGAAGCTGTTGCCACTACAACCGATACATATAAGAACGGCGGCAGCGGCAGCGGCGGCAGCAGCAGCGGCGCCGTCAGAGGCAGCAGCAGCAGCGTGTTGAATACTGTCAGCACAAACACTGACAACATCAAGGCCAGTGACAACAAAGGAAACGGGCCGGCGAGGCCCCCTGCGGAAAAGGTGGTCAAGAGAGGCAGCGACCAAATGGCTCAGGATCACGATAGCGAAAACGAGAGATATCGCAAAGCCGCTCGTTTAGACAACCCGATCAAAAACAACAAAGTAGACGGCAACAGTACAGCCGACGAAAATCAAACGACCCAGACTAAAACGCAAGCCAAGCCCAATAATACAATCCAGAATCATGATAGCCACAGTCTAAACAACAGCAGCAGCAGCAGCAGTGCCAACCCTGACAGCAGCGGCAATCGCAAGATCAATGACCGGCCGCCCAATAGCAGACCCTCTCCCGAACCGGCCAATCACCCGGACAGGGCAGAGAAGCGAAGAGGTGATGGTGGCAATGTAACCAAGGCTGACTACCAGGACGACGTCCCGCGATACGACAGCTACCGCGGCAGTGGTTTCAGTGCTGCCCACAGATACAGCCGCTTTCCCGACGAACCCCTGCACTTTGACAGGAGAGAAGGGTCGCCGCTAGACTTGGGAAAGAAGGGCGGTAAGTATCTTTGCCCAGGAAGCCCTTTTTGCCCCCCAGGCCTGGATGCTGGGCTGGCCGGTATACATGTATTAATGCGCGGCTGTTATGAACCCCTGCGCCCCCTCCTCCTCCCTTCGGTTTAGATACGCGCTTCTTCATCCTGAAATCGTTCAACGAAGCCAATGTGCGCTACGCGATGGAAGACGGCCTGTGGACCACGCAGAAGAAGAACGAAAAGACCCTGACAGACGCCTTCAAGAAGCAGCGCCACGTCATCCTCTTCTTCTCGGTCAACTCTTCGCGCGCCTTCCAGGGCTACGCCCGTATGATGTCGCTGCCGACCGAGAGCGTACCGCGGCCCCACTGGATGAAGAACATCCACTGGGAAAGCACGCTGCCGTTTCGCATTAAATGGTACAACAGATCCACGACCTCGTTCAAGCAGGTCAACTACCTGATCAACAACTTCAACGAGGGCATCACTGTCGTCATTGGCAAAGACGGCCAGGAGGTGGAAGACGGCTGTGCCCGGCGCCTGATCAAGGAGATGGACATTGGCCATGGACATTTTGAAAACAGCCGAGACCCGCGACCAGAGCGACGGTTCTCGCCCGCTCCGTTCCGGTCCGACCCTGCAGAGGGGGGCTTCAACCGTGCCCGCGTGAAACGAGAGAACCCGTAGCGCGAGACGGGGAGGGGAGAAAGAGGGCAAAGGGAGGCCAGGAGGGGGGAGGGTGAGGGTAGGGGGGAGGGAAGGGGTAATGCAAGTCCGCACTCGAGCTTGGACCCATTCATTATTCATTCACTATAGTTTGATTAAAAACTCGCTTTCGGAAACAGCGCTATCGCCTATCAAGAATATGTACAGTTTTTCTGGCGCCACCCTTCCGGCCAGGCTGGCTGACTGCCACGCTTCGCGGTGCACTTTGCAAGGACGGGGTGGCAATGTAAACCGCGGCAGTGCACAAACTACCGCAGCAGTACAAACTACCGCGGCAGTGCACAAACTAACACGACAGGCGTCTGTGGTGGAAAGAATAGCCCTCATACCTCGCCAGGGGGGTCGTCGGCTTCGGTGGCGGTGAGGTGGCGCTGGTTGGCCTTGAGAGCCCAGCCGCAGCGGACCAGCCAGAAAGCGGCGAAAAAGGGAGCGGTCATGGCGGCCTGGACGCCGCCGAGGATGAGCTTGAAGAGTTCGGGGGCCCAGGTCGGGGCGTCAAACCACCAGTCCCCGCTGCGGTGCGAGCCGACGGCAATCAAGATACCAATGGTGGGGCCGACGAGCACGAGCCACGACAGCACGCCGACCATGAGCGCGCGCAGCAGCTGCGACACCAGAAAGGCGGCCCAGTGGGCCAGCGAGCCCGGCTCGTACTGCTCGGCGTGCTGCGTGCAGCGGCAGTTGTTGTCGTGGCGCGCCGAGCGCGGGCGGCGGAGGGCGTCGCTCGAGTTGGCCGAGGTGTCTGAGTTGTCGGCGCGTTCCTCGTCGGCTGCGCTGTGATGATCTGGATGGCTGCCGTCGTCGTCGTCGTCGTCGTCGCGGGGGCGGCGGTCGAGCAGGAGGAACCAGCGCAGCAGCGGCGAGGCGGGCTCGGGGATGAAGCCAATGGGCTGGACGTGGCCGGAGCGCAAGTCGCGGTTCACGAGCACGAGCTCGACGAACCAGGTGATGACGGACTGGAGCATGACGGTGACGGTGAAGTCGCCAATGAGCGTGTTGGGGAACTGGAAGAGGCGGATGGGGTGGCGGGCCGTGTCCTGCGTCTTGTACATGGCTTTTTTGCCCGGTTAGCCTCGGGCCACACGGCAGAAGAGAGAGCGCGAGCGAGCGAGCGAGCGAGCGGGCGCGGGAAGCGGAGAACTTGCCATAGGCAATGGCAAAGTTGATGCCGCCCGAGAGCGCAAAGGCGCCGAGGCCGTCGAGGCCAAAGATGTAAAAGGCCTGGTAGCCGGTCAGGTGGTCGCTGGGCTCGCGGATGGTCAGCTTGGCCACGCGCGGCGCGCGCCGGCGGACGTGGCCGCCGGCCCGGGCGAGGGCGGCGCGGTGGGCGGCCTGTGCCAGGAGGCCGGGGTGCTGTGACAGGGCAGACGGCCGGTCGCTGCTGTCCCGGGGCCGGCTGCTGGAGGGCTCCCCGGCCTCGGCGGAATGAGGAGTGGCGGCGGCGGCGGCAATGGCAGCCGCCGTGGCCGCTTCGAGATCCGCCGACGGACGGGTTGAAGCGAGCGCCGACGGAGCCACAGACGGCGGCAACACGGCCGTGTGGAAAAAGGGGTTCCGGTGCCACTTCATTGTTCTTCGGAGAGGGAGGGGGTGAGGCGTCTAAAGTGCGGCGGCTGCTCCGGGTTTAGGCTTTGCTATTGTTGGAGGTTTCTCTCCAAAGCCGGCACCAACTGTCCAGTCATAGCGGCCACTGTGAGTAACCAACAACAGCGAAGAAGTAGGACGGCAGACTGGAAAATACCGACGCAAACGCAAAAGACGGGAGGAGGAGGATATTACCCAGAAGAGGCAGAAGAGGCGAAATCGGCGCAGCTGATTAAGGGCCTCGTGGCGATCTAGGCAAGCGCGACCCGGAGTTTGCGGGTAGCTGAGAGACAACTCTTCTGCAGGCTAGCCAGACAGACTAGCCAGACAGACTAGAGAGACAAGACTTGCGCCGTTGGCAGCACCGCACTCTGCCGCTAATGGCCTATTCCGGACAGACAACCCCATCAGCCGGCATGCAGTCCCGTGAGAGCCCCCTAACTCGCGCGCATACCACGGGCGCTCGGTCCAGGCTGCGCTCCACCCTGGAGAGAGGGAGCGGCGGCGCGTAACTTTGCATGGAGCAGTTTTGCGGTCGTTATGAGATACATGAGCAAAAGTCTCCACCGGATGACCTGCGAGGCCATAAGCTGGTGACGGGATCAGGGTTCGGTCGATCGTGGTGATAGAATGGCCGTATTGTGATTTGTGAGACAGCTCGAGGCAGCACAGAGCGCTCATTGGCCCGACCGGTGCTGCCGTCGCCGGCCCGGGTGGCCCGGGTCTGACCCGGAATTTGTGCCCTCGCTTACGCCCGTCCTCCAACACCGGGCCAACACCCTTTTCTGTATCTCTCTTTGTACTCCGTAAAGCGGCCAACATGGAAAAGCCCACAGCGGATGAGTACGTACACATACGCTGTCGCTGGCGAGCAGTGTCAAAGAGCCAGAGCCTGGCCCGTCTCGGCGCGTTTGGCTCTGTCCAGCGGAGCGCTAGCTGGTCTCGGGCATGCTCCGTACCTGGGGCCCCAATTATCTCCATTACAGATCCAACAATGTTTACACACACTGCCATGCCCGCCGCCGCTCTCTTGTGCTGCTTGAACTTGCAGAGCAAGGATGCTCAATTTTACGGGGCTGGTCTGAATAATGCTCTATCTAGTAGCCTCCGTAGCAAAGCTGCTTACCAAGAAGCGAGGAGTGCGCCTTCCTTCCGTTGCGCGCGCGCGTGCTGCTTCTTTGCTTCTTGTTTATTACTAAGGTATTAGAATCTTGGGTAGTAGCTCTTTATATCTTATCAAAACTTCTCGTACCTCCCTTCTATCCTTCCTCTTCTCTCCCTATTACAACCTGTTCGCGGTGGGCAAGCCGCACGCCGCCCTTCAGCGCCAGGGTTACATTGGGCCTTGCCGAACATCCGCACCCTAGCTTCCTGATCGGATCGGATGTCACAGTGGCAAACGCGGGACGCTGCTAGATTTCTTAGAGCCAACCAGGCCGCTAAAACTCCCAATACCGAGCCTCAACTTTGCCAAACCGCAACGCAAGTTTTGCTGTTGCTCCAGACGACCTCGTCTGCCAACCCGGCTACTTTCTCGGCTCTGCGGCGTCTACTCTACCTTTTTTTTTTCTCTACTTCTGCTGTGGTGTTCCTCCGCTGGGGTGCAATACGGGCCATTGGCCATCATTCCCAGAGAAAATCTGCAGAGGTCGCGTGCCCACCAATTTCTGTGACTGCCCTTTTGAAGCAGTCCCGGCAGCTCTCGGAGAAGTCTCTCCCGTGCCCATTGCGGAGGGCCGGGCCTTTTCTTTACGGCCACCGGCACGAGGTTCCCCCCCCCCCCCACCCCTCTCCCCACCGACGCCTTTGGTGCGGTCGGAAAGCGACCCAGGCCCAGGACCCATGGAGAACACAGTTCGAGCTTCTTCCTGCTGTCATCACCCTCTCCGAGTTCTTGCGGCGCCTGTTTCTTTGCGGCCTTGTCCGACTCCCGGCCCGGACCGTGGCCGCTGCTCCTGAACAACAGAAGCCCGCCTCCCGGTGCTGCCAACGCCATGGCGGTCCTCTTTTTCCGCCACGTCCGCACGCTCGTCGCGAAGAACGTGCGCATTGTCCTGATCCGGCACCCCATCGCCACCTTTTTCCGCACCTTTGTCATCCCCGTGTGCCTGTTCGTCTTCTTCTCGCTGGCCAAGTACATCTTTGTGCCGCCCGCCGTCTTTGGCACCGGCCGCGCCACGCCTGTCCTCTCGCTGCCGGCCGCTCTCTCGCACGCCGCCTCCGCCGGCCGCCACACCGTCCTCTTCTCCAACGGCGGCCAGTCCGGCGGCGCCATTGATCATGTCATTGACAGCCTCGCGGCCGTCGTCGAGACCGCGGGAAGCCGCGCCGTGCGCATCGCCGACGACGCCGACCTGGACACCCTCTGCCGCAGCAGCCTCCGCGGCGTCACCTCCTGCTACGGCGCCGTGCTCTTCGACTCCTCTCCGCACGAGGGATCCGCCGGCATCTGGAAATACAGCATCCGCTCCGACGGCTCCCTCGGCTCCGGCAAGATTGACGTCCACAAGCGCACCAACGACGGCGAGATCTACTCCCTGCCCTTCCAGCGCGCCATTGACAGCGCCATTGTGGCGCAGACTGCCGGCGTCCTGGGCCGCGCAAACAGCTCGCTGGCCAGCGCCGACGTGCACGAGTACCCCTTCACCTCGCTCACCCCCCAGGAGCGCGACGACCGCATCCGCGTCAACTACCAAAAGTCCGTCGTCAACTTCCTCGGCGTCGCCTTCATCTCCGGCGTCATCGGCATCTGCTACCACCTGGCCGGCTTTGTGGCCACCGAGCGCGAGATCGGCATGTCCACCCTCCTCGACGCCATGATGACCACGTCCGACGCCGGCCGCCACTGGGGCGAGGCCCAGGCCGCCCGTCTGGTCTCCTACCAGCTGTCCTTTATCCTCCTCTACCTGCCCGGCTGGCTCGCTGGCTCCGCCGTCGTCGCCCGCACCGTCTTCACCCACACCAACGCCGCCGCCGTCATCCTGTACCACGTCCTCGCCGGCATCGCCCTGTCCTCCATGTCCATGTTTGGCGCCTCCTTCTTCCGCCGCTCCCAACTCAGCGGCGTCAGCGTCACCATTATCTACCTGCTGCTGGCCATCATCACCCAGACCGTCGGCCACGCCCAGACCGGCACCGTCGCCGTGCTGAGCCTCCTGTTTGCGCCCTGCAACTACGTCTACTTTATGACCAACACGGCCCGCTTCGAGCGCCACGAGCGCCCGCTCGATCTGCTCCACGTCCCGCCCGAGAGCCCCTGGAACCTGCCCGGCATCGTGCTCTGGATCTTTCTGGCCATCCAGATCCTGGCCTACCCGACCCTGGGCGCCTTTGTCGAGCGCTACCTGCACAGCACCGTGGCCTCTGGCCGCACCATTGTCACGCGCCCGCCGGGCGCCGACCCCGACGACAACGACCGCTCCGACCGCTCCGACCGCTCCGTCCCGGCGCTCCAGCTGGACCAGTTCAGCAAGACGTACGCCCCGGGGCCTCTCCGGCGCGCCTTTGGCTGGATCGCGAAGCCGCCCGCGCCCGTCCAGGCCGTCAAGAGCCTGACCCTGACGGCCGGGCGCGGCCAGATCTTGGTTCTGCTGGGCGCCAACGGCAGCGGCAAAAGCACGACTCTGGACGCCATTGCCGGCACCAGCAAGCTCACCGGCGGCCGTATCACCATTGACGGCACCGGCGGCCTGGGCATCGCGCCGCAGAAAAACGTCATGTGGGACGAGCTGACCGTGGAGGAGCACATCCAGGTCTTCAACCGCCTCAAGGCCCCGCTAGACCTGGCATCGCCCGAAGAAAACCGCCAGCTGATCGTGTCCATCGACCTGGAGATGAAGGCCAAGGCCATGGCCAAGACGCTGTCCGGCGGCCAGCAGCGCAAGCTGCAGCTGGGCATGATGCTCACCGGCGGCAGCGCCGTGTGCTGTGTGGACGAGGTGTCCAGCGGACTGGACCCGCTGAGTCGCCGCAAGATCTGGGACATTTTGCTGGCCGAGCGGGGCCGCCGCACCATTGTCATGACCACGCACTTTCTCGACGAGGCCGACCTCCTGTCGGACCGCATCGCCATCCTGTCCCGAGGCACGCTCCGCGCCGAGGGCTCATGCGTCGCTCTGAAGGAGCACATGGGCGGCGGCTACCGCATCCACGTGCCCAAGACCAGGACGGCGAAGCACCCCGTGGCCGTCAAAGTGCACAGCGCCCGTGACCTGCCCGACGTGAGCGGCGTGGCCAAGGCGGACGCGTTCGACATGGTCACCTATATTGCGACCTCGTCGAGCTTGGCCGCCAGCGTCATCCGCGCGCTCGAAGCCGCAGGCGTGTCCGACTATCGCTTCTCGGGGCCGACGCTGGAGGACGTCTTCCTGCAGCTTGCCGAAGAGGTCCGGGATGAACAACAACAGGACGAGGAGAAGGTGCCGCAGGGCGGCGGGGACCACGAGCGCGTTTTCTCCACCAAAACGGTGGCCATGGGAAAGGACGAAGACGAGACGCCAGCGCATCCGGCCAAGAGCGCGGCCGTGGCCGCGGCCGCGGCCGCGGCAGGCGGCAGCAACGGTTACGACTCCAAAACAACCATTGCGGAGGAGCTCCCGCTGCCCGCAGACGATCACGATGGGGTCGTCGCCATATCCAACACCAACAGCCCAGACGGCCCGCGGCTGGAGCTGCTGTCGGGGCGACGCATCGGTTTCTGGCGGCAGGCGTACGTTCTCTTTCGGAAACGGCTGACCGTCACCAAGGGCAACTGGCTCCCGATCTTTGCTGCCCTGCTGATTCCGGTCCTGGCGGCTGGCCTGGTGACGCTGTTCATCTCGGGCCAGAGCCAGGTGGGATGCTCGTCGGCCGACCAGCTCTCTTCCGACACGCCGCAGACGCTGGCCGACGCGGGCGACGTTTTGTTTCTCGTGGCCGGCCCCACGTCCAGGTTCGGCGACCTCGGGGCCCTCAACGACCTCTTTGGGCCGGTCTTTGGCGGCAGCAGCAGCAGCAGCAGCAGCAGCAGCAGCAGCAGCAGCAGCAGCAGTACGGGAACCAACGGCACCTCTGCCGTGGCGGCGGTTTTCAAAAACGTTACCCTGGCCGCCACGTATGACGACTTTTCCAGCCTCATCACACAGTACCGCCGCAACATCACCCCGGCCGGCTTCTGGCTAGGCGATGCCACGTCGCCACCGACGCTGGCCTATGAATCCGACTCGCTGGACCAGATCAAGTCTCTCTACGGCCAGAACCTGCTGGACGTGCTCCTGACCAACGTGTCCATCGCCGTCAGCTACGCCGAGTTCAACATCCCATGGGCGCCCAACACGGGCAAGTCGCTGCAGCTGCTGGTGTACGTCTGCCTGGCCTGCTGTGCGTATCCGGGCTTCTTCTCGCTCTACCCGAACCTGGAACGGCGCCGCCATGTGCGCGGCCTGCAGTACTCCAACGGCGTGCGTGCGCCTTCGCTGTGGATTGCCTACGTGGCCTTTGACTTTACCGTTGTGCTCGTGGCATCGGCCCTGGTGGCGATCCTCTTTGCGGCGCTGTCGGACATCTGGTTCCACGTCGGCTATCTGTTCATCATCTTTGCCCTCTACGGGCTCGCCGCCACCCTGCTGGCCTATGTCGTCTCGCTCTTTTGCCGCACCCAGCTGTCTGCCTATGCCTTTTCCGCGGCTCTCCAGGCCGTGGTCTTTTTGGTCTACATGATCGCCTATCTCTGCACCATGACGTACGCGCCCGTCAATCGCATCGACAGCTACCTCCTGGTGGTGCACTTTGTTGTCTCGGCCGTCGCGCCGATCGGCGCCATTGTGCGCTCGCTTTTTGTCAGCCTGAATCTGTTTTCCGTCTCTTGCGACGGC
The DNA here is from genome assembly GCA_019925645.1 of Graphilbum cf. rectangulosporium. Taxonomy (NCBI): domain Eukaryota; kingdom Fungi; phylum Ascomycota; class Sordariomycetes; order Ophiostomatales; family Ophiostomataceae; genus Graphilbum; species Graphilbum cf. rectangulosporium. The sequence goes on from JADHKI010000019.1 coordinate 130,938, forward strand.
ACCCACATCAGCACCCACCCCGGAGGCATCACGCTGTACGGCGGGCCGATCCTGTACCTCATCCTGCAGTCCATAGCCCTCTTTGGCCTGCTGCTCTGGATCGACAGTGGCAACGTGGCCTCGTCGTTCTGGCAGCTGTGGCGGAAGCTGCGCCGCAAGAATGCCCACGCAAAGCTCGCCGACCCTGGCAGCGAGGCAGGCGACGAGGCGATGGACCGCGAGCTCGCAGGTGGGCGTCTGGAAGGAAGCGAGGGAAGCGAGGGAAGCGAGGGAGGCGAGGGAAGCGAGGGAAGCGAGGGAGTCCAGGCAAGGCAGGGAAGCGGACTGGTCGTTTCTCACCTCCTCAAGACCTTTGGCAAGAACACGGCGGTGGACAATATCAGCTTCCGCATCGGCCACGGCGAGGTGTTTGCGCTGCTGGGCCCCAACGGCGCCGGCAAGTCAACGACGATCTCGATGATCCGCGGCGATGTCCGTCCCGACGACGGCGACGTGTTTGTCGAGGGGGCGTCCATCCTGAAGCACCTGGCAGCAGCGCGGTCCAGTCTCGGCGTGTGCCCGCAGTTTGACGCCATTGACCAGATGACCGTGCGCGAGCACCTCTGCTTCTATGCGCGAGTGCGCGGCATCGACAATGTCGACCACAACGTGGAGGCGGTGATCCTGGCCGTCGGGCTGTCGGCGTTTGCCGACCGGCAGGCGCTGGCCCTCTCCGGGGGCAACAAGCGCAAGCTGAGCCTGGGCATTGCCCTGATGGGAAACCCGGCCGTGGTGCTGCTGGACGAGCCCTCGTCGGGGCTGGATGCGGCGGCCAAGCGGATCATGTGGAAGACGCTGGCTGCGACGGCGCACGGCCGGTCCATCCTGCTGACAACGCACTCGATGGAGGAGGCCGACGCGCTCGCGGGGCGCGCGGGCATCCTGGCCCGCCGGATGCTGGCCGAGGGCGACACGGACGACCTGCGCGCGCGGTTCGGCAACCGCCTGTACGTGCACCTGGTGTCCCGGGGGGCGCCCCACACGCCCGAGGCCGAGTCGGCGCGGCTGCGGCAGTGGGTGCAGGACACGTTCCCGGGCGCCGACATTGAGGACCGCACGTACCACGGCCAGATGCGCTTTGCTGTGCCCGTGGCCGGCGGGCAGCTGGTGATGGCCGGCCACAGCCTGGAAAGCTCTGCTTCTGCTGATTCCATGTCGTCTGTGGTTTCTAGTTTCCCAAGTGGCGGCGGCGGCGGCGGCAGCGGCGGCAGCGGCGGCAGCAGTGGCAGCAGTGGCAGCGGTCTCGTCACCCCCACGGCACATGCTTCGGCGGCCGCCAGTGCCATTGGCCGCCTGGTGGTCGTCCTGGACAGACACCGCGAGGCCCTGGGTATCGACCACTTTAGCGTGAGCCCGACAACGCTGGACCAGGTCTTTTTGACCATTGTGGGCGCGCACAACGTGGCCGAAGAAGGCTACCACGCCGCCCCCAAGGCCGAGGGCAAGTGGGATAAATGGACATGGCTCTGGTCCTGGTAAGATGAGCTCTCGGCCAAAATCCCAAGACTGTCAAGTTTTTTTTTTGGTTCTTTTTTTGGTTTTTCTTTTTTTGGAAAGGGGTTTTGGGACATTCTTGGAGCATTTTTTATGATGTTGCACAGCCACATTTACACGCATGATGGCTACTCATTGCAGATACCAGGGGTGTTTTCTGTCGGCCTGCATTTAGATTCCTGTGGTTTCCAGCCTGCTGCTCTGCTGTTGGAGGCCGGACCATGGACGGCCGAAAATGGCATGCACAAAAGCGGATTCGGTTTATAGAAGACATGTTTGAAAATAAAGAGAAGCCAACGGCCGCCGTGCCGGATAGGTCATATAGAGAAGAAAGCGACCAGTCTTTTGACGGTATCTGCAGCCGCGGCCTCCATTTCTGATTTGTTTGGTCATGTTTTGATCTGTAGTTTTCTGTTCTGTCTGTTTCATTTCCTGCCCCCCAACGTTTCGTTTCGATAGAGACGGTTCTGGTCTGTCTCTTCTGGTCTGTCTCTTCTGGTCTCTCTCTCTTCTGGTCTCTCTCTTCTGGTCCCTCTCTTCTGGTCTGTCTCTCTTCTGGTCTGTCTCTTCTCTTCTTTGGCCTTACAGATTCTTCTTCTCTTTATCCTCTCCACTATGCAGTCAACACTCGCCTCGTCCTTCCCGGCCGAAACGCCTGCCGGCAGCATCGGCACCACAGACAGCGGAAACGGCATCAGCTCTGGCTGGCAGGCTGCGATTGCCCTCGGCGTCGTGCTGTTTGCCTTTCTGCTGGGCGGCCTCGGCCTCTGGGCCACGACCCGGACAAGGGCGAAGCGGCAGCATGGGCAACGCGAGAGATGAGCATCCGCCCGGGATGTCAGCAGCGCGCATTACCCAGCACCGTCTTTCTTCTGCATGCAGACGGACGATCAAAAGGCGATTTGCGCTCCCCTACGAGTACATGAAAGAGACAAAACAGCAGGCCAGGCACCAAAATCGGCACACAAACCCCCCGACAACCCGCGACCCGCAGCGGCGCGGCCTCTAGAGCTTCACCTGGGCGCGCTGCTGGTCCCGGGTGGCCTGGGCACTTCGCAGCAGGGCATAGAGAGTCTGCATACGGGGGAGGTCGACGCCCTTGGCGCGCGCAATGCGCACGGGGTTGCCGACAATGACCTCGAGCTCGAGGGGTCGGCCGGCGTCCCAGTCCAGCAGCATGCTCGGGCGGGCGCCCTTGTTGCGGTCGGTGCTGGCCAGGATGCGGTCGGGCGTGGCCAGGTCCGGGGGGAAGGGGCGGCCCAGGATGCGCGGCGCGGCCTCCCAGATCTCGTCCATGACGCCGCGCAGGTGGATGCGCAGCTCCGGGTCGGAGGCCATGTCGGCGTTGCCGCGGCCGCCCGACAGCACGGCCGAGGGGTTGAAGGCGGCGTTGATGCACAGCTTGTGCCAGCGGACGGTCTGGAGGCCGACCTCGTCGAGCGGCTCGACGTCGCGGATGCCGCCGAGGCGTGTCCACCAGTCGGCCAGCCGGGCGACGGCGGCGGCGCCCTCGCGGGCGAGCTCGACCTCCTCGGCGGCGGCGGCCTCGGTGCGGGGCGCGGCGGCGGCCGACTCGGCCGAGAAGGTGTAGGGACCGAGGTACAGGCGCGTCCAGCGGTTCTGGCGGATGACGCCGGGGCTGGTCTGCTCGGCGCTCACGACCGTGACGGCGCTGACGACGGGCGTCTCGGGGAAGCGCGCCCGGAAGGGCGCCTCGACGCCCAGGCCGTTCTGGATCAGCACAATGGTGGTGTGGCGGCGGCCGACCAGCGGCGCCACCATGTCGGCCTCGTCGCCGCGGTCCGGCAGCGCCTTGGTCGTCACCACGACAAAGTCCCAGCCCCCCGCCGGCGCCGCCGCCGCCGCTGCCGCCACCGACGCAAAGACGGCGTGCGGCACCACCGTGTAGTCGCCAAACGACCGCGTCTTCAGCTGCATGCCATCTCGGGCCAGGGCCGCATAGTTGGACCGCGCAATCAGCGAGACGTGCACGTCGTGGTCCGGCTGCCCGGGAGGCGTGGCTGTCAGTCACAGGATTTCCCCTCTTTGCGCCTCCTCTGAGAAACTCACATGATGGAGTCTGGAGGCGTAGAAGCACCCCACGGCCCCGGCGCCGACAAAGACAATGTGGACGGGCCTGGCAGTCAGTTTCTTTCTTTCTCTGTCTCTCTCTTTCTTTCTCTGTCTCTCTCTTTCTTTCTCTGTCTCTCTCTTTCTTTCTCTGTCTCTCTCTTTCTTTCTCTGTCTCTCTCTCTCTCTCTCTCTCTCTCTCTCTCTCTCTCTTTCTCTCTGTGGGAGTGTTTCCTGAACGAGCGGATTCAGTGATGGAGATAAACGAACTTGCCGGCCGAGTCCGCTGGGACGGGAGAGGCCATGTCCACACTTGGCTTCGCTCAGCCCCACGGGGGAAGAGAGCTGGGCGGCAGAGGCCGAGACTAGGCCGCGTCACGCGTTAATAGCGGCTTTGGGCCGGCCTTTCCGGGGAAGCGTCGGCCTGGATCCGCGGAAGTGTGGCGAGACGGCCGGAGATGCTCGCTTGTGCTTTGATTGTGCATTCGCTTGTGGTGGCCGGCCTGAAGATAAGCGGCTGGTGCTGCGCCGGGGGAGCCGAAGTGCTATCGAATGGTCGTCGAAATGCGGAATGTCAGCCAAGTAGCCGTCGCTAGAAAACAGGCCCCCCATGCCAGCGCGGTTCAGCCGAGGTCTCCAGAAGGCCGTTGCTGCACTGACCTGAAAATTTTTCTTTCGTAATGGAAACCGCGAAACCTCGCTAGGCCTAGCCTGGAGCGATCAACCCCGCGTCACAGTGGACCGACACTGAGCATTACTACGAGTACTCGTTCGGAGTCAAGATTGACCTCCGTCGTACCTACTTCCTTTTGCGAGAGGAGCTCGAGGGGAAATCGCGCCCGCGGCTAGTTGCCGCTCGCTCTTGCCGTAGCGACGGCCTGCCGTAGCCGCTGGTCATAGCTCCTTAGCGGCGGCGCTGCAGCACAGCTTTGCTGTATCCGGCTGAAGAAGCAACTAACTGCACGGCCTCCAGTGCCGAAAAGCAGAAAAGCAGAAAAGCAAGAAAAAGAAAGAAGCAGAAAACAGAAAAAAAAAAAAAAAAAAAAAAAAAGAGGAAGCAGAAAAAAGAAAGAAACACACACACAGCTACCGCTGTGTCTCGGTCTCGCCCGCCAACCCTGCGCTTCGGAGAGCCCGTCTAGGGCACTAACATCAGTTAAGCATAGTTTCAAGCTCAATAGGAGATTCGTCACATCGCAGTAGCCTCGCAGGCTCAGAGATCATCAATGCAGCTAGCGTCTTTTCTAAGAATGGGGGGGGGGGGAGAAAAAAAAAAAGAAAAAGAAAAGCCGGGAGAAATAAAAGAAGGAAAAGAAAAGAAAGCCAGAAACGGCAAAGTGAGGTGCGAGCCTGAACCCCCTTGCTGGCCGCCCAAATTTGCTCCTCAACCCGATATCAGATCCAGGAGCCTGCCCACTGACACACGGCAAAGCCAGGACAGCCCCCCCCCATCGCAGTGCGTGTGTCTCGCAGGCGCCGTAGTGTACCGTAGTCCACGCCGCAGTCACCCCATCCATCCAGGCTCCCTGCCTCTTTGCACCCGGCAGCCTCCCCGGGCCCGGTCGCTGCCTGAGACCAACCACACACACACACAGCCACAGCCGCCCTTTGCTATTGGTCTCGACAGAACAGCCGTCACGGCTCCATAGCCTGAACCATTTCTCCGGTCCAGTCCCTTGCTTCCTCGCCGAGCGTCTTCAGATGCCCTCCTGCGCTGTCTCTTATCACCTACGAGGCATGTGCGGCCTTTTTTGTGCCATGCTGGGCTGGATGGAGGAGGAGGAGGAGGGGGGGGGGGGGGCATACTTCCTTGAAGCACGCCCATGCCCCCTTTTGGTTTGCCACCCGCCAATTCATGTCGTACGCCCGGGCCTAGGCATATATGCCAGACGCTTCTCTGCGGGTTGTTGGCTCTGCTCACGCCCCCCCCCCCTCCTCGCCTGGTGACGTATGTAGGGCCTTCCCGGTCCTAGTCGTCCTAGTCTTGGACAATTCTCCCTCCCCCCCTGCACCCCCTGCAAGGCTCAAGTGTCCCGTCTTGCCACTCGTCCCAAGCCGGCAAGGAGAAGGAGGATCCAGACAGCAGCAGAGGTGGCTGGAGTGAGTGGGGGACGGGATGGTTGCCAAGCGTGCCGTATTCGGCGTGTGGGATAGCTGCCTGTCGCCCGGGCGCTTGTCAGGCAAGGAGCGGTCGCCGCGAGCCGGCTCTTGCTGTTTCTCGTGCCGTGAAATTCAAACACATCCAGGGGGTGGGGTGTCCGCTGATGTTGTGCCCCTCCCCATCACCTCTACTTGCTCTTCACTCGCTGAAAAAGAAAAAAAAAGAAAAAAAAAGAAAAAAAAAGAAAAGAAAAGAAAAGAAAAAGCGTCTTGCCAGCTTCGAGGCTATGCTTCCGTCCCCGCGGCCTTCCTTCGTCTCTCGATACCCACCCGCTTTCCGCCGCTCAAACATGCCTAGTCCTGCCCGCCCACAACAATGCTCGCTGCGGCTGTGCTGGCACTCGATCCGCTTCATCTCCCTCACGGATTATGCTTGTGCGTGCCCATCCTTTGAATATGCTGACATGATGATCATGCCGCCGCCGTTCTTTCTCTGGGACAGCCGGTCATGCACACCGCTCGCCTCGTATTCTCTTCGATTGGCATAGTCCCAGTCGGGGAGCGGCATGAGTTGTCCAGTGACCCATGGTCGCTACCTCGCACGTACTTCGTACTTCCTCCCCCCACACACTTTCTTGCCGGCTCGGGGCAGTCAGTCTCTCCAAGTCTAGGCACCCATCGGCTTTGCCGATCCAGCTGTCATAACGGCAGACGGGATGTGCAGCACCGGCCACTGGTGTTGGGTCGAAAAGCAGGTTGTTGCTAAACCCTTTGTTGCACAACGTAAGAAGCTCTGCCAGCAGCACTATTGCCAGGTTCTTTTGAGAGAGAGAACTGCACCTGTAGCATGTGCAGCCACAGCCTATCACGGCCTGGTGGCAAAGAGGAACGCAATCCGAGAAACGGCATCGGCTGAGCGAGCAAGGCATTCGCTTGCTGTCCCCCTGCAAGTGACAACCACGCAGACCCTCGCTCAGCCAGAGGCGGCACCGCGCTGCAGAGCTGCTGTGACCTGCCCGGCATAGGGAAAAAGGGCCGGTTTCAGATCCATCGGAGAGTCGCAGTGTTCTTCCTGGTGCCAGCAGCTGCATCCATGCGCAGAGAAACACGATTGAGGTGGCTGTGCCGCGAGCAGGGCGCAAAATGGTTCTCCGGGCCTTTAGAGCTGAAGCGAATCCTTAGCGTCGAGACGGGCACTATTCCGTACAGTTCAGTTACCAGTAGCAGTCACCGGTTGCACTTACCACTTACAGCTGCTGGCAGTACGCCAGCTTCAGCGCCTTCGCAGCCCAGAAAAGGACTGTTTTTACGGGTCGCGAGACAGCACAGCTTCACGTGCGTCCTTTCTCTGGGGCGAGCGCGGCTTTTCGGCACACCATATGCATGTGGTCCATGGCGACAGTCGATTTGCGCGCGCGCCGAGAAAGCAGAAAAGGGTAATGAAGGGCAGAGATCAGCCAACAACCGTCGCATTGTCCGAAATGAAGGCCTCAGTTCTTCGGTGAAGCGACCGCCTCCACTTCAACTCCTCTCCCGTCAAGACCTGCTACGCGGCATGTCATGGCAGCGCGGCGCGGGCTAGGCGTATGCCGAGAACGGCATAGCAGCAAATCCTTATCCTTTTATTGGACTGGGGGGGGGGGGGGGAGAAGGGGAGGGGGGAACTCTGCTGGCTCGGTTGTCGAAACGAGCACAGCAACGGTGACGACGGTGTGCTTGGAGCAAAGAAGGGCCAGAAATGAGAAACAGGCCATTTTCCTACCCCACGCCGCATCTTGCGACAAGAGGCTTCTAGATTGCCGAAGCAGCCAATCGTGCGTCATTCCGAATCCTTCCTGGCCACCACCCCCTCCTCATCCTTTTGCCGACTGTGCCTTGTCGTGTTCCGCGCCGCCGCCGGCCCCCTTCATGCAAATCCCTTCCCCCCCCCCCGGCCGTGGTCCCTGTTTATGCCTGCTTTCCTTGCTGTCTTGTCCCTCTCCGTCGACGGACTCGGCACTTGTTTGCCTGTAGCCAGCCCTCCCAGGTTGGAACTCGGATAGGGCCGGCCGATTGCGGGGAAGTGAAGCACGTCGTGTTTTTTTGGTTATTTTATTGTTGTTTCATTGTTACTTTATTGTTATTTTGTTTCATTGTTACTTTATTGGTATTTTGTTATTTTGTTATTTTGTTGTTATTTTATTGTTATTATAATTCTATTTTATATAATTTCTTTGCAGCTTATCCGTCACCTCACGCACTTCCACCAGTGAGCCTTGCCGCTGAAACGTTGCCTCTGCCCCTCGTACAGGCATAACGTGGCTTCTAGAACATGGCACCGCGCCGACCACGCTGCAGCACAAACTACGTCATGGGCCCTTTCTCTCGCGCGGGTGCCATTTTAGTGCCCGCGACGACTCTGTTGGTGGAGAGACGTCACACTGGCTGCAGGTCCTGGTGCAGAAGGCAGCTGGTGTGTGTGTGTGTGTGTGTGTGTGTGTACCTCGCCAAGCAGCCAGGCCTTTTCTACCGAGAGAGGAGAGCGATACACGGCAAGGAAGGGCCGCCGACTGCACATCAGCAATGAAACCGTACCGGCAGGCCGGGTCTCCTGCTCGTCTGACTTCAGCCTTTGCCCCCCCCCCCCCCCCCTCTGCATTTCTCCTTCTCCGCTGGCTCCGGTATAATTCTCGCTGCAAAGTTTAGAGGCCCGGTTGACCGCCAGAACAGCGCCGACGAGGCGGCCGGCGTGGGGGAAACATCATGTGAACCCCCCCCCCCCCCCGCGCGCCCTCGCGCTGCTAGCAGCCAGAGACTGGCAAAAAGCTTTTTTTTCTTTCTCTGACAGGATTTCTGTTGTCAGTCTCCTCGGACAGCGTGCTTTGAGCAGGTGATATTTTGCGTGGCCAGTGCTCTGCAGCTTGACATACGAAATGGAGGGGGGGTAGGCCGGATATCCAACATACGCCGCGCCACACGACCAGGGCTCCAAGCAGACAAGTCCATCCCATGCCGTACCCAGTCGCCCTACAAGTTGCATGAGATACACCCTACATCTACTTGCCCCTCGGAAAGCTGCAAGGCTTGGTCCGGGCTCCATCTCCCCTCTCTCTCTCTCCCCTCCCTACCCTGCGGCTGGCTTCCCTTGCCTCGGGGGTCCGCGGACTAGTGAATCGGTAACAGCTGGGGAAGAAGGCCAATTGCTGCCCCTCCCCTTCCCAAAGTCCAGGCTGTAGTGCGCGCAAGATGAAGTCGACGCGTTCCAATTCTACGTATGTTGGGGCCGACGGGGGCGGTGTAAGCGGCCAGCAAGACCCGCGGGAAGGATTTGAATTATGGAGGCATATCCACAGGATGTCTGCATATACTATACATATAGAGATGTTGTCAGCAGGATGCAGATGCCGCATGCGTCACCGATCTTGCGCGGCTGAGGAAGCAGCGTGCTGTCTGGTGGTGGCATGTGTGGGCTTTCGCAGATTGGACAAGAGCGCGGGAGCCACTTTATGACCGAAGAGGCAGATGGCTCTTTTTGTCCATGTACTCCGTACCTCCGACTTCGCCGGCCCCTCCTCGCGTTCCTTCCGCGATTATGCCATCCCTCGGTGTCCCGCCCATTTCGGCCATAATCCGCGCCCTCCGGCGTCAGAGCGCAAACCGGTGGAGGCATCCCACAAAATACGATGCCTTTCCCGCTGTAATTATGGTGTTATAGGCCGGGGGGGGAGGAGGAGGGGGGGGGGTCCAGGGCCCCAGGGGCCCTCAGCGGGCTGGTTTTTTTCGCCTAGCCCGTTTTGAGAAAACAAGCCCCCTAAAAACAAAGAATAAAAAGAGATGTGTCCCCCCCGGCGTGCCGGTTGCCGATCAGTTATTTTCAGGGCACAAATCAAAAAGCCCCCCCTCCCCCTTCCATATTCCGTATTCGACCTATTGGAAATTTTACGAATATGTAAGAGAGCGAGAGAGAGAGAGTTGCAGCGGTCTCCGCTGTGCTTTCTCTACATGCAAGATACCTCAGCTTGGCACTGTCTTGGCCAGCTTCCGCATGTACTCTATCTTCCCTCCCCCCCCCCCTCTACTAGAAACCGAATCTATAAAGTAAAGATACGGACAAGATACGAGTAAACGCTCATATCTGATGGCGTCGAAACAGCAGCCCGATGTGGTTTGCTCCCCCCCCCGTTTCCCTCTGGACTCCGTAAATTATCCGGCCGTCCGCTATTGAACCCTACACCCTACCTGGCGACACCGCCTACGGGAGTAGGACCAGGAAATGTCCGGTCCGCGAGTATTTTTATACAAACACTTTGAGAAGGCTATGTAGAGGCGCGCGGGGAGCGGCGCTGTGGAGAACGGAGGCCGAGGTGCCGAGCAGGAGGAGCAGCTGTGCCAGCCGCGGCCACGCAAAAAAAAAGTCTTTTTTCTTTAGGAGCGTAAGGATAGCACGGGGAGCCAAGACACCAGCGCCACAACAAAGAGAAGGAGAGCCGCGAGGTGTACTACTCGTACTGTATCCGGCCAGCTTTTGCTGCTTATTGCAGAGTACGGGAGTACGGACGCAAAAGGCCCGTCTCCGGGGGCCCGATTATATCGTTGGTTATGTGGGTTTAGCGTGGCGCCAGCAAGGGAGCGTATCGACGATGCTGATGGCCAGGTGGGACGCTGCTCGTGGGAAACCGATAGCAGGGGAAAAGCAAGGCGCAGCACTCGATTCGCATGGAGCGAGAGAGAGGATACTGGCTGATACGACGCCTGCCTCGGCACGACCCTGGGCGAAGAGCCATCCGCACTGTCTTGAGACGGATCCGACAAGCGACGGGCGGCATGTTGGGCGAGTGCCCTTCCTTGTGAAGTGCGGTGCGCGAGAGAGAGATTCTCGTCGCCGTTAACGGAGAAGAGGCAAGCGAGAACACAAAAAAAGCTAGAGTGGCATCGGCGCATGTGGAGAGAGAGGATGGGGGAAGGCGAAGCCGTCTGGTCGGCGCGACGTCATTCGCGGCCTGAAGGGGGGGGGGGGGGGGCCACGCGCAAGAAAGCCCCGACAGAAAAAAAAAATCCTGTCTGCAGGCGATCTGTTTTTGTGATGGTGGTGGTGGTGGTGGTGGTTGAAAGACTACATTCTGATTCGATCAAATGCAGGTTTGGGGGTCACCCAGCTCAGCTGGCCGTCGACACCAGCACTCCCCCTGCAAAAAAGTCGACACTTGCACGCTAGCGCCGTGTAGCAGATCGGACATCGCGCAGGCCAGCCATGACAGGGCCAGCTCGCGGGTCGGCCGAAGAGTGAGACAAGAGTGCGAGTGAGCAGAGACAATACGAGTCGAGCACTGCTGGGCGGCCAGAGAGACGGAGAGAGAGAGAGAGAGGCATGCCCACGAAATGCAAGTAGATTTATTTACCACTACTTTGGGGGGCTTTTTTTTTAAAGAGCTGAGATGAGACGCGTAAGCGGGAAACAGGAACCGCTACTGTTACTCCGTGCGCCGTTGAAACCGCAGCAGTGTGCTTGCTGGCCTCTCTCTCTTTTTTTCCTGCCTGGGCCGGCCGGCCGCGCAATCGGCGAAATACAAGGACGCACTACGGCACTCGCCTGTTCGCCTGTTCCTGCCCGCTGAGACGACCAGGCACACACTTCGCGGGGCCGATTCTGGGCAAACCACATTCTGTAGTAGTGCTGCACACTAGCCTGCAAAGTGCAGTAGAAGGCGCTAGGCAAGATGCTGGGATTTTGGGGGGGGGGGGGGGAGGGGCCGGTCTTGAAAAATTTCGATTTTTTTTTCTAGGCTGCGTGGCCGTTAGTCTTTTCGGGGCTACTACTGGGGAGAGAGAGAGAGCGAGAGAGAGAGAGGGGGGAGAGAGGGCGGGAAAAAAGACGGGGTGTGGTGTGCATGGTGCGGCGTATGTCTGGCGTCTTCTCTGTGGAAACCGCTAATATACAGTGGGCAACAGCTCCAGGACGCGGACCCTTTTGTTAAACGAGGTGCACAACTTGCAACTTTTCTCCCACTCCCGCCCACGCGTTGGCTCGGTGTCTTACCCGGGGGGGGCGGCCCCCCCCGC